>JARJDZ010005211.1:0-21425 GCA_030264555.1 Aleochara sp. GC000083 | reverse complement strand
GAATCAGCTGCGCAGCCAGACTGAATTTATAATGAATTCACTGTGACTTGTTTTCGTCTGAGGGTAGCGAACAAAGAGCATTCGCCTCATTGTTATTTCCGAAGTTGTATTTCGACCACGCAAGGTTTCAACTGTGATCTGCTTCATCAACTTATCGCGACGAAAGAGAGTAGAAATCCCATTAGATTCTAACATCCATAACTAGAATTAATAATAAATTAAAATCAACGCATTGCGTTCGAATCGCTTATGCATACCTTCATTCTTTCAACTGAAGTGTGACTGGATTTACCTCTCCATATAATTTCCGGAATGAAATTTACGATCTTGCTTATTGTTAGTTATTTCTTCTCAGCAGTTCTCAGCACGAAAACTGCCCTGCAATCACAGACATAGTTTAGTTTATTCTGCATTTCTCCAGTCATCGTTTTCTAATAAGAATCCAAATGATTCAAATTCAACTTCTCTTATTATGAGTGGCATTTACCTATTGGTACTGCACTCCCGGCAAACCGCGTCTTATATCAACGCTAGTTTTGAATATTCTTTGCCGTCTGGCAAGGCGAAATGTCCAAGGTTCAAGCAGCTACTGCAGATCTCAGGGGCTTCATCCAAAGGCTTCTTTGTAATATCTCGAATGAGCGGTGGAGTGGACGTGTCTACACGTTAGGTGCCCAATTGCTTCGGATGAAATGGTGAATTACTTGCTGGTCATGATTGATGATCCAATATTCTGTATTCTTCTGGTCGTATTATCACATTAGACTTTCAATGTTTCCAATGCTGAAATTGTTATTACATTAATTCCAATAAGATACTTTCTGGCTATTTATACATTTTAGAATCTGTAGCAAAATTCGTTGAACCTGATATCGATATCCGAATCCTACAAGGCCCCACATGAAGAAACTAATATCCTCATATCTGATGTTCTCTGAAGGCTTTCAGGTTACAGAATTCTTGTAGTAAACAATATTTGGCGATGACTAAAATGTTAATTATTACATCTATAATTTTCAGTGATCCATTGCAAAATAACGTAAAACAATACATACTACATTCTTGTTTCGGGCATATAACTTTCGAAAAGATATTGTTAAACTTTTGACGAAAATGCTAAAGAGCCAGATGATCATGTTTTCTTACATTTGCTAGCTGATATGAAAGATGTAGAAGAAAATACCGCAGAATCGTTTCCATTCCTTAGCACTGGTGCAAATACCACAAACCTTCCAAGTTATCCTACAATTGTATGAATTAAATTGAGTTTGGGTTGTTAATAATCTTGGGTTGCTCCACTGTATCGTTCAACACTTCAAGATTATCAATATTCATATAAAAATCTTGCAACTTACCTTAAAAAGAACAAATATAGGAAATGATGAAACGATGATAGCTAACGATGATAGCGAATGATAGCTCCATGAAAAAATCCTGTGATCCTTAATTAGTATACTTCCACCAAATTATCAATTATCAATACTATTCATTAAAAGTAACAAGTCTTGCTCTCCGTTAATAGCTAATTGGACTCAATCAACTGTTTCAATGCAGCGCGTGCACTCAACTGATCTCAACACTGAAGTCCTCGCTCGGTTTTGCTGACCTTTAAACGAGGGTGAAAGGCAGGGCAAATTTGAACTACCGTTGCGAAAATCGAAAAGAAAAGTACTGAAACAAAGTAAAATATATTATAAATACATGGGAATCACAATCCGATCGATTTTCAAAACTTTTAGGAGTTTCCCAGTAAGAAATTTGAACAAATCAAGCATGAAACTAGTCAAGGCCACTTGTAGTAACGTTTTAGTACAGCGAATGGTCACGGTGGGCGCCAGCAACCGTGAAAAGTCAAAGGATCTGAAAGTTGTAATTTATGCAAATATTATTATTTATAAATAACTTTCAATATTTTTGATTAAAAATTTCTATTAGAAGAAAGATGCATAATATCGTTGATAATATTAATGATTAATGATGATTTAGGGGTAATGCATGGTCACTTTTTCTAACATTCTTTGTGGCACATAGACTTTAAATATAGAAAACTGGGAATGTAAAAACTTGCCCACGAGTTATATACAAAGTAAACTTAAGTTATTTATCAGTTTAACTGATTATTCTTAATTAATTTTAAATTTTGCAAAAAAAAAATGTAATTTTATAGTTTTGGAAACTACTAGGGACACCTAGTGTTGAACGCCTGAACATCACTTAGTCAAGTTTTAAACCAGGGAATAAAGTAGTGCTTTACTCCCTTCACGAAATATTTTGGTGGCAACACTGTAAAGTAAATTTATTGGTTGACAAATTTGAGGTTATCTCTAGAACCGATTGTTTCTTGTACGATTACGCGTCGAGTTCCACGTCAATATCGGAAATTAGTGTTTACTTTAATTAAACAATAAGAAACTTTACTTACAATGACCACATTACTTAATTCAATCGATACTGGTCATGAGGACATGATCCACGACGCAGAAGTGGACTATTATGGTTTGAGATTAGCGACCTGTTCTTCTGATCATTCTGTTAAAGTATATGATATCAAGAATGGGGCCCACAACCTAATTGGAGACCTAAAAGGCCATTCAGGGCCTGTATGGCAAATCGCTTGGAGCCATCCGAAATTCGGCAATCTCCTGGCATCATGTTCATATGATCGTAAAGTTATCATTTGGAAGGAAACACAGGATAAGTGGAACAAATATTATGAGTATTCCAATCATGATTCAAGTGTCAATTCTATACAATTTGCCCCATCTGAATTTGGATTGATGCTGGCATGTGGCAGCAGTGATGGAACTATTTCAATTCTCACCTATCAGAGTGAAACAAATACCTGGGATGCCAAGAAGATTCAGAATGCCCATACTATTGGTTGCAATGCAGTAAGTTGGTGTCCAGCAATTACCCCTGAACCAGCATTTGATAATAGTCAAGCAATTGGCTTGCACAAACGTTTGGTATCAGGTGGCTGTGACAATTTGGTGAAAATCTGGAGAGAAGAGGGAGATCATTGGATTGAAGAGAATAAGTTGGAGGTACACTCTGACTGGGTGAGAGATGTTGCTTGGGCACCATCTATTGGATTGCATAGGCATATTATTGCCAGTTGCTCCCAAGATCGCAGAGTTGTCATCTGGACAAGTGCTGATTGCCAGAGTTGGAGCTCAACAACACTACATACTTTTGAGGATGTTGTTTGGAATGTTAGCTGGTCATTGAATGGCAATATCTTAGCTGTTTCAGGGGGAGATAATAAGATCACTTTGTGGAAACAAGCATTGGAAGGAACTTGGCAATGTATCAGTGATGTATCTAAAGGACAAGGTGCCCTTAATGCAAATAATGATCAACGTGCTTTGTAAAACCCAAGTTTACCACTTAAATTTTAATATTAATTTGAGTGTAATTGCTGTTGATTCAGTGATTTCATTTCTGTTCTTCAAGTTAAATCAAATAAATCCTATGGCAAATGGTTTCCATAAAATTCTTATAATTGTATATTTACAAGTATGTAAATTATAAGTCTAAATTAAAATTCATATTATTAGCAGGTTTCATAATGTTTATGTTTAATTTTACAAATCTAATTGCTTTGATTATGAAAATAAATAAATCTTCATTTTCTCGCCAAGTCTATTTAAACCATGGCTGATTAACTGTTTCTATCCATACTAATATCAATTTTAGCAGAAAAACTATGATCTATGGTTTGATGACAGTAAAATGTAATATAAACGGTATAAATGAAAAACAAACTTACAAACTTTTTTAAAAACAGGTCTTATTTTAAGGCCGTAGATTCTCGCTTGGTGTATAAGCTAGCAGCGAAAACAATATCGCGTTTAATTGCATTTGAAGCTTCCTCCATTTTGTTTTGCAATGCTGGCTCACCAATCAGTCTTGCTGCATTCTTAACATCACAAATGATTTCGTTCAATTGTTGAATGCAACGGACAATAATGCCCTCTTGAATATCGGTCATAGACATTATATCAGCGAACGGTTTATCAGAAGCCCATTCGTAAACCACAAGTATCAGCCCAAAATTTAGATCCTTCACGACATCATCATTAACACGATACTCCTCTTCCAATTTTTGAATTTCCTTAAAGATTTCTTCAATTTCCATTTTACCCTGAAATAAAACAATTAATGTAGTCATTAATACATACGAGCAATAAATTACCTTCTTAAGACCATCCGTCAGTTCTTCATCCGTGATATCCACTTGCGTTTTCGCTTGAAACACCATTGAAGACAAAAGAGCGGCCACCTCAGCTGCCTTTAATTTGGTGAAAATATTCCGAAGAATCAACTCAGTTATAAGCAGTTCGTTAAGTCCCATTTCACATGCTACACGTCCTTTCAATTCGACGCGATTTTGCGAATCAACATACTTTAAGTGCCTCAACAACTGAATGCGATTTTCATAATCTGGATAAAGGGCCATGCTGGCATCCGATAGCATATGCTTCAAATTATCGCGTTCGTCCTCCAACACTTTGCGATCAAAGACGAGCTTAAATTGTCCCTCAAAATTGGGTACTTGAAGGACAATCATTTGTTCCTCAACCTGTTGTTTCAATTCGTGCATGAATTGTATGCACTCGTACAACTCTTGGGACGTTAGCCCAATGTCATGAATAAAATCCATGTATTTCAACTGGGCATTGAGTCTACTTTGATTTTTCACACTCGCGGAAATTTTAAAGAGCTCCTCTACAGCGCTTTTACATGTTGGACCTGGCGGGTCCGTTTTGAATCGTGGCATTTGCCGTTTGTCCCAATCTTTCAAAACTACGTCTCCGTCTACCTTTATTTTTATATTACATATCTCCATTACATCGAGTGCCGTAATCGTGAGCACGGTGTGACTGGGATTATCAATGGGGCAATATATCCAATCTTGAGCTTGAGCCAACATTTGGTACCATAAATCTGATTTGCCTTCTTCAACTACATCAGAAGACTTGTCCATTTCATGCGTCAATACTAATACGCGGAAGGTAATCGGATACTTCTTTGATTGTGATAAAATTAAGCCCAGTTTATTGATGTGCTCCCGTTGCGAGATTAAAATTATACGCCCTGGTCCCAATTCCTTGAGGGTTTTCGGAAACGAGATTATATCAGGCTGAAATGGGGGAAAAAATAGTTAGCGAAAAAATCACACTTCAATGAGTTGTTCAGTTACCATGTTAATTCGACGATAATCCAAATAACGTCGTGCCTTTTGATAAAAACTGATCAACGGTTGAAGATACATACTAAGTTCGTCCGCAGATTGGTCCTTTAACTGGTTTTCAATCTTGATCAATTGCTCCTTCATTTTGTTCATATTCTTCTGATGGTCAGCTTCACGGAAACTACGGGACATCATTCCCTCAACGGTGAGGCTTTCCACGCGCAATAAACTTAGCACCATTCCGTACGTAATGCGAAACTGGCTACTCAACTGACTGGGCTGTCCAAGCATCATTTCTTGTAGATGAATTGCAGGCGGTACATCATCCTTGCATAGTATTATGACTGTGCCCTTCTTATCCTTGCCTCTTCGGCCGGCACGACCGGCCATTTGGATATATTCGGCTGGCATAAGATTTCGGCGCTCGCGGCCATCGTGTTTCGAAATCGAGTCGAAGATTACGGTTCGTGAAGGCATATTCACGCCCATTGCGAATGTTTCAGTTGCAAAAAGTAACTGAAATTAAAAAAAGCGTTACTCAATTTCACGTTTATGAAACTTTCATTAAAAAATTCAACAAGTATTACCTTCAGAAGACGATTTTGAAACAGCATTTCAACTATTTCTTTTATAATTGGCAATATTCCGCTATGGTGCACACCGATACCCCGTTTCAAAATTTCCCTCAATCGGATAATTTGCGGAATATTACGGTCGGGTTCTTTCAGATTTCTTATGCACTCTTCAAAGAATCCAGTAATGGCGTTTTTCTCTTTCTGTGTAGTTAAATCTAAACTTCTCAGATTTTCTGCGTTGGAGTCACATTTAGCACGCGAAAACGTGAAAACAACGACTGGAAGCAAATCGTTTTCTTTCAAATGATCCAACAATGCATACCACATTGTTTGGTCTCTCTTATTGACCGAATTCGTATGACTTTTGAGAGAAAATTTGATGTGTAAATTGAGTTGCCCCTTCTTGTTGTGAATTATTTTTTCACTTGATTTGTTAATGTTCCCAGCATTTGCATTCGATTTGGCGACCTTGATGGAATTTTTGCTCAGTTCATACCTAAAATATGACATAAAGTTTTTAATATGATAGAAATCAGCCTTCAAAGAAAATCTAAATACCCTTCTCGATACCAGCCTTTGGAATCCAAAATTTTAAACCTATTTTTCTTGGAACCGCCGCCAGTACCCGTATATAAGAAGTGTTCCAATGGCACCGGTCTATGAGTGGTGCTCACCACATAAACTTTACGTTGGTGAGTTCTTCCCAGCCAGTCTGCGAATTCAATCGCATTCGGAACCGTTGCGCTCAGCAGGACGACACAAACGCGTTCTGGCAGCATAATCAAGACTTGTTCCCAAACGTGTCCGCGCTCTTTATCGTTAATGTAATGCACTTCGTCGAAGATGACGTACTCGATGTCTCTGGTTACTTCGCTTCCGCAATACAACATACTTCGCAAAATTTCCGTGGTCATAATGAGACATGAGGCAGTAGGATTGATCTGAAAGTCGCCGGTGATCAGTCCCACGTCTTTGAATGTTTGTTTAAAGTCGCGATACTTTTGATTAGAGAGTGCTTTGATGGGAGATGTGTAAATGGATCGCGTCATGTGCTTTTCGCAAAGAGCGATTGCATATTCGGCAACGACTGTTTTGCCCGCAGAAGTGTGCGCAGCCACAAAGACATGGTTGTGTTGTTCAAGTTGGATGATTGCTTGCTTTTGAAACGTGTCCAGCTCGAATGGGTAGTGGTGTGCCATGTCAGGAATCAGTTCTTCAAAGTTCGTAATTGGCGTCGAACAGTCTAACACGACAACGTACTCTGTGCCTTGCTTTTTATCTCGAAGCATCACAAGTGGACGTGTTCCATCTTCCGGCAATATCGACTCCTCATCAATGCTTAAAACTTTCAAAGAGTCAAAGGTCGTTTCTTCTGGTGGTTTAACGGTTTCCTCTTCCGATTTCCATATACCTGATTTAAATAATTTTATATGTTAATGGATTATTAAAATTTACTTCAAGATTGTAAGGATACACAAAATATCCTTGTACAATGACCATTTTTGAAGAAAATGTAAGTTCTTACCAAGCTTTGCTTCTTCCTCTCTGATTAAATCAGCTAAATTGATGTCACCTTCAGGTAATGTAATTTTCATTGGTTGATCATCTTGTGAAGCATATCCAACTACAGTTACACCATCCTCAGCAAATAATAAGCCTTTCGATATGCCAGGAGCAATTCTCAGCAAGTCTAAAACAAGACTCTGTTTAATATTCTTCAAAAATGAAAAAAAAATCTTACTTTCATTGTTGAGGTCAGAGAGCTTTGTTGAAGTTTGTAAACTGGTTGGTTTGGAAAAGCTTCCTGGCCAAAATGGTAAATGTAGAGGATTTCCCTTGACTGCATTGTTCAGCATTTCACTAGGTGCTCTTGTAAATGACATAGAATTTAAGGAATTTTCTCCAGCATTTTGAATTGGGACCTCCTTAAAGCCAGTAATCTCTCCACTATCAAGATCTCTTTGAACCTAAAAAATAACTGTTTATAATTGAATCTTTATTCAAAAATCACTTACTTTCAATGTCGTTGAAAGTGGTGAAATATCATAGTGCAACAATCTGGAGATATCAGGTTTTCGCTCCCAAAATTCCTGAACATTTTCAAGTTGGTGCATAGGCAGTCTCTCAGGACATATTAAATAGCTTCTCAGGTCATCTTCAATTTCTGGAAGGAACTCTGGAAAATCCTTTAGGGAATTGTCAACCTATAATTGAAACATTTGCACCAATTTATATTTGCAAGTATCATATTGGATTACCTCCATTTTAACAGCAACAAAAAATTATACTGATAAACAGCGGCACAAGTCTGCAAACCTTACGTATATTTGGTTGCCTACAATATAAGAATTGTTAATTGTGAAGAGGGAGTAATGTTTCATATTATTCCCTCCACGCTTGCTTACCGCTGGCGCCATCAATATCTTGTGTAGACTCAATTTCCCACGTTGCCAACTTTACGGCACATAAGAATTGACGTCATGGCTGTCATTTTTATGTCATTTGATTGTCAAACGAACGCACTTGATAAAATTCTCCCGTTTGCGGTGAGGAACGGAGTGGAGCGGTGTGCATTGCATTTGGGTTAGCATCTGTCGCGTTGTGGTTTTTCGCTCCACGTTCGTCGCCCGAGTTGCTATCCGCCCCAAACTCAAGGAACCCATTTTCGTTTGTTATTTTTTGATTTATATATACATTCGTCGGCATAAGAAACGCCGTCCTCATTTCCACGCAGAATTCATCGTAAAATCATCGAGTTTTGTAGTCGATTATTCGTAGGAAATCATGGCAGACCTTGACGATTTTTTCGCAAAGAAAGACAGGAAGAAGTCGAAGACGAAGCCGAAATTCGCCACCACCGATGAGGTAGCAAAGAAACTGGAAAGTGATATCGCGAACGCCAAGAAAATCGAGAAGACCACCAAAAAGGAGAAGAACCCGGAGGGTAATGACCCAACGGCCGAAGTTCAGGTAAGTCCCTCCAAAGAGACGGAAATATTTTGCCCGAAAATACAGTTAATTAGCAAATAATTGCAATTTCCTCACAAGTGTGTCACCATAGGCTAGGTTGCGATAGGTGTATTTGGCTAGAAGCGTGCGCGAAAGAAAGCGGTGATCGTTCCACTTGTGAGGTTAAGATTAGCCATATTGCAACCAAACGTACGGGAATGTGATCATGTATTAAGAATGGCTATTTATTTTGCATTCTAATCGCTTGCATCTTGTTATGTTTAGGAGCAGGACGAATGGAAGGAATTCGAGGAGGAGAAGAAAGATTACACAGGTTTGAAGATTGGCAAGCTGACACTAAATTCGGAGACAGATGGAAATGGTGCTGGGCAAGATAGCAACGAGCAGCAACAAATAACATATGATGAGGCTGGGCAGGAAGTGGAGCGGAAGGTGGCCGGTCCTTGGAAGCGTATTGAGCAGACCGGTGAACAGCAGCAGCAGAAGCCTGTCGAAGAAAAGCCGGAAATCGCCGCAATTCCGAACGTTGTTGGCGGCGCATATGTGCCACCAAGTAAGCGCAACCAGGCCCCGCCAACCATACACCAGACGCGAATGCGATCCAAAGCTGCACCGGACATCCATAACGAAGAGTACTTCCCAACTTTATCTGGAAGCAAAGACGCTAGGAGGTAAACATTATACAAAACTATAGTAGTGGCCTTTTTAGGGGTTTCTTGGGTAAATTAAAGATGCAGACATGACACAAGTATTTTTAAGTAGATCTTTCTTTTGTACAGTATACTTATGCTCTGCAGACAAATATGGATGCAGAACTAAACTTGAACAAATATTTATTAAGCTTGATATTTTTCTTTTTCTTTCTACTTTCAATTTTGCAATTGGGTATAATAATGATTGGTTCTTTATATGCTTCTACTATATTTAAGCACTTTTAGTACAATTTTAAGCTGAATAACATGGCACAGCATGATAACGTTTTAGTGTGGTGTTCAGGCATTTTATCAATGTTGTTTGTTGATCAGCAATTGTTGACCATACTATAATAACATGATTATAATTAAGACCACTTGGTTCTTGGTTGAGGCAAGCTGTAATCATTTGATTGTTATTAAAACCCTTAAACTAACAACTTTAGTCGTAATTCCGATTTGGGATGCAGCAACTGTAGATCGCTATTTGGTGGCCATGAATTAATAACGATTTGTGTTTTCTTGTGCTTCTAGAGGTCGTAATGAAGGTTCATTTGAAGTTGTATCACAAAATAAGTCAAACTCGCTAAGATCGGTCACACAAATGAGGAACAGCGGGCAAGGGCAAAAGCTCAGCCTCGGCAACCGATTTAATTCGTTAAGCAACGATAGCTAGTATAGAAGAGTGTGTTGCTGTATAGTACGCTCATCGCCCACAACCGTATGGATTAAGAATGTAACGATAAAACTACCGTAATCATGCTGAGATTAATTAATTAATTGTGTTACTACACCGCCAACGTCGCCATCGGCATCGCCTATTGCATTTCAATTCGAATGTGGTGTGCACCACCAACTAAATCGCCATCAACGGTCTGGACGAACGAACATCATATGCAAGCGAGATCCAAAGGCACTGGAAATAACGTCACAGATGCATTTCAGATAACTCATTACAACCATTTGTTGCGCCGCAAACCCACGATGGATTACAATATCTAGGTAATCAGTACCATCGATTACCTTGTAAGTTCCCTGGCGGAATATTCAAAACCATGCAACTACCCTCATAAATCGAATGAATTAAAAATCAAAAAGCAACCGGAAATAAATCTATTAAATATACCTCCAATGGATATTTATTGTTAATACTTAGTGTTTAGTGAATGGATACTACTGTTTTATGTACATTTTCGACCCAATTGATTTGATTACTTTTTTTCATAATGTTAGTATTTTGGTTATCTTCTCATATCGGCATCATTTGCTAAATTGTTTTGTATTAATTAATTTTTACGAAAATGATGTGGTGGTCCTGGAGAGTATGCATGTTTATATCAACAAACAAATGCTGAACCAATATGAATATACATCTATATTGAGCAAATGATAATAAATCATTGTTATAAATGTCTCTACTTTGCCTACCATTCTTCCAGACTCCCCAATGAGTATTAGCATTGTTCTTATGGTCTTCCATAATAATATTATAGAACAACAGCTTAAAAATGTAACATTTTTCGGATTATAAGGAATTTAATGGGTACATTTTATATTATTTGAGAAGAAACAAACTAAAAGTGAACTATTTTAAGGATTATTGTAATTTAGTATGTTTTTATTTTACTTTATCAATATCTGAAGCAGTTTTTCTTTTAATTATAAATTTACATACCTGTATTTATTCCAATATGTTTAGTGTTTGCTAATTGACAAGAATTTAATTTCATTTTAGAGATTATAAATAAATAAATACAAGTAGTATAAATATGTCTTATAAAAGTATGTTCCTTAATATTCAGTTAAAATTACAAATTAAAAAAACGTAATCTTCATTGGATTCAATGTGTATTTTAATCCAAATTACAAATCCTCAAGGCTGGATTCTTCACTGAAAATAGCCAATATCAATTTGCTTTAGTTTTAATATCTGATTTGGAAGAAAAATTTGGATCTCTTAAATACCTAACTACATATCGAAGGCCATGTGACCCTAAATCACTATAGGATTCATACATTTGTTGTTTTAGTAGCTCTTCTTTGAAATTTTTGATAAAATAAATCCATGCATTTTCTATCTTGCCATCTGAAGATTTGACTTCCTTGATTTCCCTTTCATAAAATTGAGGATGATCTTCTAGGACATCCAGGTTCGCAAATACTTTATCATCCACTTCATAAAGTTCTCCTTGTACATTGTTTCCATAACCTATTAATAACATATTAATTGAAATAAACAATAAAGAAATAATTAACTTTATTGACAATTGGTATACCTGGCTTATACAGCAAAAATGGAATGTTGTATTTGGTCCCAATAATTAAAGGGTATTTTTCCACAGTTGTTGCTGATGAAATGAACTTGTATTTTCCTTCTACATCTTTGGAAAACCATTGATGATTCGGCTCATTGCGTTTTAATGTGCCGTAAACAAATACCTTATGCAACTTGCTTGCCATTTTTGTGAAAGTAATTTTGTGTTATTCTATCACAGTTAATTAAAAATGTTAGATACGCGTTTACCACAATTACGTGAACTTCGTTGACTTTGGAATTAGATATGAACTAATTGTAAATTACCCACTGTAGTGGCAATGCATTTAACAACATTTAGAAGGTTTTTTTAATTGTTAGAAACTTCCTTCATGGAAAAAGCAATTTAAATTCAAATATAGCATTTGAGGACATTTAAAATTATTTTGCAAATAAATTATGAAAGTTTGAGAAATGTTTCCATATAAATTATTCTAGAGGTCGTTTAAATCGCGATTGCAAATTTAAATATGTTAAATTTGAATTGCAAAAATATCAAATAGTGTACGAATCTATGAAAATTATCAATTTAGTAATCTAGATTCCGCTTGAATATGATCATATTCGTTGGAATACTTACAATTTGTAATTGGGATAAGTTGAAGCAACAAAATAGCACAATTAAATTCTTTTTATTAAAAAAAAAATCGTCAAAATAATGCCATTAAAATTAAATTACGGCGCTGACGCTAGTAGGACCAATTATAATTAGAGTAAATATGTCCTCTTACATAATGTGGCAATTTTTGCAATTTATTTTACGTAATAGTTTCATAGGAAAACATAAATAGGAATATAAAACTAATCAAAGAAAAATATAGATGATTTATTGCACTTAATTAGTTGTGAAGGTACGTTTATAGTCATAAATTATGTTTCAATTTACGCAAGTAACAAATTTTGTCACACTAGTCGTTTTTACAACGGAAATTTTAATGCTTTTTTTCTTTTAGAACTTTGATACCGTTCAATGTCAGTTAACAATCCTCGCAGGCACTTCGAAACACATTAGTTGACCATCTGGACTGTTTAAGGCCCAACGAACGACGACTTTGATCTGCAAGAAAACCCAAGGAATTATTTACACGAATAATTGACGGACAATAATGAAAAGGAAATAAACTTTTGTGCTTGCAACCTTCATACCATGAAAAGAAGACAGCACTGACTTTGACTTTTTAGTTTTTGGTTCGAATGTTTATGCATTTATTCCATAAGAATACCCATGGAGGAGAACGATTGTGTACAAGGTCGTCCAGTGCTTGAAATTACTGTATATTTTTAATTTGATCAGATCACAGCCAAGACAAGTTGCACTCACGCTATGTAATTATAAAACGAAGAGAAAAAGAACGAAAAGTACGAGGATTGGTGCTTGGAAATTGTAGGTGAAAACTTCAGTGTGATTGCTTGCTTTAATCTTACCGATGGATAAATTTCCAGTACGTTGATGTGATTCTGGTAAATGTATTCTTTGCCAGCTTGCACTGGACATCCAACAGCTTTCCGTTTGTCATCACCATCAGCTTCGAAGATGCTGGTGCAGGCATCCGTCCCATCGAAGCCGATGAACGGGAATGGGATGCCAGCAATTTCGGCCGACACTTGATTCGTCAACTTTTTGTACGTCTTTTCTAAGTATCACAATATCCGGATTAGAATTCAGTATGTTATTGGGTTGTAATCCTTGTTACCTGGCGTAAATTTGAATTCTACGACTGTTGAATGCTTCTTCTTCAAACGACAGTAATTCTTTCTGCATCCTGATACTTTGACCACATTTGCTAAATTATCGACTTTCTTGCCTGGAATTAGAAATATGTGTAAATATGTTTATACATTACAATGTTGTGGAATAAAACATGGGAAATCAAAGTCAAGAAGTTGCATGAGAAATGTGAAACTTTCTCTTGTATGTTTGTTGTTTATTTTGAGATGTCACTTGAAAAAATATCTGCATTTACAGACTAGTTTTTAGTAACCAACAAACAAATGTTGCATTGCTATAAATTAGCAAGTATGTTGCAATTTTGGTTGAGAAATTTGTTGTCCACACTCAAATTCACAAAGCAAACAATTTACTGGTTGGAGATGAACATTCAATGTGATTGCGTCTGAACCAAGGTCCATCATTAATTACTAATGAGTTGCAAGTCATTGGAATCTTAATGCAAGCAGCAATAATTGTTATAATTGTTATATGTAATTAAATATCACTCACCAACTGAACACTGATCATATAATGCGTACGTGGTTGCAATGAAACTAAAGAGCACAAGAATGTACAAGATCTTCATTTTAACTCTTCGATTGTCACTCTTTTAGTCTCTGGAATGAAATGTTCGAAGATATTTATGCACCTCAGCGAATGCTACCGGTCGTTTGAAAGAATTGCGTGTGAGTTGGTTTTCTGTGCGGCGACCGAACTTAAACTCCTTCCCACTTGAATCAGGTTCAATTAGTTGACACAGTTCAATCAGACGTCGCTCGATAAATAAAACATATACTTGGAATTGTGAAGCTGGCCCGCTGCTAATTACAACACCATCAGCTCTTTTCGTTTTATATACGTGTGCATTTCGCATCGCTGAATTCGATATTCAAATTAATTGCAGTCCCCGATCTCCCACTCTTAAGTCTTATTCATAAGTCATGTTAATGTTCAACATGAGTATCATTTGAGCATCAGTTGAAGCTAAAATGTAGGTAGCTCTCTAGGTAAACAATTTATTGCGAGCAACATGTATGATTGCAATTTCTAGCCAGCAGTTTTAACATTATGCTAATTAACTAAATGTGTAATTTTAATTAGACTCTGGTGCTCAACAATAACAAGATCAAAGGTGCACAAGTTTTTGACAAAGTATGAATGTAATGTAGTTGGAACTGAAATGGGATAAATGGAAATAAACGCAATTATATAAATGTAATTACAATGAAAAATACTGTTGAAAACAAGCAAATTACATCTAAACTTGAAAAACATGCAAACATCTTAATTTTAAAAATTTCCACTAGGATTGTGTTTTAATATTTTCTTTTTTATAAGTGAAAATTTAAAATTCCATGTTTACTAACAAATTTGTATGTATATTTTGTAGAATTTCTCCTAGTCATTTAATTTGCAATTTCTAATTTCGTAAATGAACTGAAATTACATTTTTACGAGAAATTTATTTTCCATTTGATTAATTAATTGTATTTCCTCTGATTGCACATTGATGATTGCACACTAATTTGTTAACACAAATAATTTTATAATGAGAGTAGTTTTAATATATTAAACGAGTATTGTACATTTGAATGTGAACTCTTACTGAAACTTTTTGCACAATTTGATGTTGCTAATTTATGAATTTGTTTTTCATATATAATTGGCTTTACTCGTATGAAGAATGATTATTTCCGCGCTCATAAAAATGCATTGCTCGTATTCGACTTTGGGTTCAACCAGCAGAGGGATTTCCTAGAAGCACCTGATGAATATCTAATGTGGGACTCATTGTTTTACTGACCATAGGCTGATTAATCATTTTGTCCAATCAAGACTATATTTACACAAACAAGTCTATCAGGATTTTATTAATTACTCTCTTCCAGTATTCCTATATTAATTCTATGATTTATATCGTTTTAAGTGTATTTTAATGAGTGGCTTTTCTTAAATGCACTTTCAAAGCAGTAAAAATTTTTAAATTCGTTTAAAGTAAAGATATTGAAGATTTTTTTTATTTTCATGTAATTACAAATTTTATGATATTTTATCATATTTTATCTTTTATGGTAATGCAAGAAACGATTACGAGAGTAATTTTAATTAACAAGTTTTAATTGAAAGTTTGAAAAATATGATGCAACACTTGGTGTTTAATTTATTTGGTAATTATTTAACCAGCTCACGTAATGTTCCCAATGTCAAGTTTCTTGTTTCTCGAGTAAACATAGACTGTTTGTCAGACTTTTTGGTATTACCTATGGTAAAAATTATAAAGTAGTTAACAAATATAAATTTCAATTATTTTTTTAGTTAAATAAGTTTCAAAATGCATGATGGATCTATAATTAGAATAATTGCAAATGTTGGCATTACTCTTCTTTTGCGTTCTTATTTTTCATACTTCTCTTCATTTTACAATAATTTTGGTTTTTGTTGATGGTTCTAGCAATTTCATTAATTTTGTTCAAAGTTTTCATCAAAAGCATATTACCAATTTCTAAATTATGATTTAAAATTAACAGAATAGTAAAATTTTTAATTCAAATCTTGAAAATTAATTATTTCATGATTACGTTGTTATTGAAATTTCAATTAAATTATTCAGTTTCAAATTATAAATCAGCAAAATTTGAAATATAGCTGTATCTTTAAAATATTCATTAATCCTTTAAAGAATTTGGATAGCTATGAAGATATTCGTTAAAACAGGATAATCTCAATTTATGACTTCAAAAACAATTTATTTTGAAAGTGAGTGTAATTAATTTCTTAAAAATTTTTGAAGCTCAGATAGATACATATTTTTAGCATGTAAAAATAAAAGTATCCTGCCAGTTTATATACATAAGAAGTTTTGTTTCTGTATCTATAAGAATACTGTTATATTGATATGGATAGTTACCAAATGAATCATGTTTACTCCATTTTCATCTTCACCACAAAAATAAGATAACGCAAAATAATACTCAACAAAAGATAGTAAACACATTGGAATCCTATTTATTATAAAACGTTTTCTGACAATAAGTTAACTATAATAATATACAATTATGAAATATTGTTATCAGTCTTATTCAATAGTAATATCTGAGCATGAACGGAAAGTTTCTTGAGGACCACATCCAACTTTTCCCGAACCATCACTACAGATGCCCCAATTATTTCCAGCATTGTAATGCCATCTCAAGACACAATGCTCGCATTTGAAACCATCAGGCAACTTGATACGATTCTTCACCTCAAAATAGGAACTATCAATCGGATATCTGTCACTGCCATCTTCGAATTCCAATAGTTTGAAGCACTCCTCCCCGGATTCCGGTTTACTGGAGTCCTTGATTTCACAAAGGTGATACTGGAAGTATCCCTTATGGTTCGCAGTAAGTAGAACCTTGACGTTGATGACTTCTCCTGCTTGATATTTAGCGACGATTTTTCCGGTTCCATAAATTCCGGTATTTTCATTTGCTTGCGGATGAGGAGCAGTATAGATATCTCCACAAACTCCACATTTGCCACCATTAACCCTCCATTGGGTCTAAAGAAATAAAAGAAGTATTTGAAGATTTGTTTAAAAATACGTTTGAATGATAATTTCAACTTACATCGAATCCTCCACAGAAGTTCTGATTATCATTGTAATTTATTGGAGCAGTGTCATCAAATCTCCAAAGGGAACTACGATTTGGAGGATCTAACATCATGCCATGTCCTCGGATTTCCCTCATACATAGCATCGTCAAGGAAAGAACTATAACCGTTTTGGAGATCATAATTATTGCTAATGAAGACTAGGATTAATGTTTCTATGATACTGATAATTGGTGTCAAGCTATTGGGTATTATATATGTGAAACAGTTATCTTGAGATAAAAACGTTAGATAGTGAAACGTGATTAAAGATTTGTAAGGATTACAGTTTCAAAAATGCGTTATATTCTTGTTTGGGATATTTTTTGAAGATGACGCAGGTTTTATCTGTAGGAAAGCATTTTAGTGATACAATTATTTAATCATTGTGAATCAACGAGTTTCGGATATTAGTAATTTCAGTCATAAGTGCAAATGAGGCAAGGATTTGAATTAAAAATTTGGAAATTTGGGAATTTGCAATCTATGATTGGGTTTTTACGCATTCGATTGTTTAATGTTGATAAGTAGATTCATTATTGATCATTCAATATACTAGTTGATAATGCCAATTTGAAGATTGTATCTCGAGGAAATCATGAGTAACAAATTTACCCACTGATTCAAGCCCTCATTTGTTATCTAAACGTGGAAGTAATTGCGTTACATGTTTTTGTTTTTTGTTTAGACCTTAGTCCAGACATATTATGAAAATATTGTAATTTAGAAAATTAAGTACATACTTGTTTAAAATGAGAAGTCGATTCTCAATTTTGAAACAGCAAAATTGGATTCAAACATTCCAGGAAGTGATAAATAATATTGAATTTATATTTTGATAAAAATGCAAAAAAGATATGATTGTTTGAAATTTGCTGCTCATGGTACAAAAAATAGTACAGCTCATTATGAAAAATCACTGTCATTTCTTTGAAAGATAAAAGAGCAAGCAAAAGAAAATTCAGGACAAGTTTAACAAATAGAGCTTGATTTTAGAACAAAAATTCAATTTTCGCGGGGTATTAAAAAATAACTAATTTGAGGTAACAATAATTTAAAAAAAATCATACTATTAATTAATCAAAACAAGACCAATAAAAGAGTAAATATTTATTATCGAATCATATTAACTTTTGATTTACGTTATTTCATAACATCCAATTTGAATAAAATTTGACATTTGTTAGCTAAAACCAAAACCGCCGCCATTTGATAGATTTAAGACATTGAAAACGACAAGATCAGTTCTAGCACTGTCACAATTACTAACAATCTTGATATTTGCTTCAAATAGAGGAATTCTTCGGCTGCGTAATTCAAATTTTTACGCCTCACTAATCCTTCAGCTGCCATGATTGAACGGTCTTCAAACCAATCACTCCAATATTTCGATAGGGCTCCAAGATTCTTGCTTCAGATGCAAGCAAAAAATAGATCCGGATTTTGAAGGATCAAAATTACGTCAATATTATGCCGTTAAATTCTGCTGTGACCATAAATAGGACAATTTTTCTGTAATTTCCAAATTGGACTTCTGCTTCGGTGCCAAAAATTTTAGGCAATACAACGGCCGTGCACGGCTATTAAATTTAGAATTTTATTATTTTTTTAAATTTGAATATTCTATTTGTGACGAATAGCTTTATTCACCGTTTTATTTCAAACCTTTTTATTGGATAAAAGCAATTCGCCAGAGACTAAAATTATAGCCTGTGCACGACACGACAATTTTGTGGATACTGATTTTATTGATTTGTGCTTTTTTCTATTTTGTTTGTTTATACAATGTTCATATGTCACCAAAAGCACCCTATGATTTTAATTTTGAAAAATATTGTTATTTCATGGCAACTAGATTTTTCTCGAAACATTTGATTTTTTGATTTGTATTGATAACAAGTTTAAATAAAATTTGAAAATATTGATCTCTATTTTATCTTGAACAATATTTGTAGGTAATAATTTAGATTTTATTAATCTATGAAATTGTGTAATTACTAAGAATTGATTAATAGTTGCAGTGAATTATAATTTATTGATTGATTTGATCATAATCAATTTCCACAACTTAGAAACTAATGTATGATTATCATTTTTAGCAGGTGATATAAGTAGCAAATTCTAAATAATATTTGCTACCATTGAAACTAATTTCACAATTTTTTTGAAGAATATAAATTTTGACGCAATAATTCGAAAAATAACAGTGATTTACGTCCTAGACTTTGATGAAAATGCAAGATGATGTTTGTAGATATCAGATCCCATTTCAGGATAGAAGTTCAATCTGTGGATTTGTGAATCCAAATTCAATAAATCAATTTGAGATTATCACTTCAAAAAAAGATAATTACTAATTTAGATCCTATCTCTACTTTCTATGAACTAGATAACAATGAGTAATGTAAGTTTAAAGTGCGTCAGTTTGTTGCCTGTTGGCATGTGTTTGACTAAAAAGTTAAAGTTCTGGATTGGCATTGTCGTAATATCCATGGGATATTTAGTTTATATTTAATAAGGAACAGTTGCATATTAGAAATTTTTGTGTAGACTGAAATAACAATCTATAATCAAAGCAAGAATATCGTTATTAACAAAAACACCGCAATGTAGTTGATAACATAAATAATATGTTTTTTAACATTCAGTGATAATCGATCAATTAGGGATTTGGAAATTTGAAGAGTCATGTTTTCTATCTGGGTCATAATCAAATGCAAGTAAATTTTTGGAACCTACATACATGTTTTATATTTCTTAGGGTTCTCATTGGTTCGAAAATCATCCAGGTCCAAGTCCAGGTTACAAACGCTAAAGGTAAACTGATTATTTGGCTTTAAGAAATACCAGAAGATATAATTATTAGCTTTTAATTTAAGATATAGCATTTAACTTAATACATTTTGTAATTTTTGTATTCAAGTTTAACCCACTTTAAACAAGCCTCCGTGGCGCAATCGGCAGCGCGTTCGGCTGTTAACCGAAAGGTCGGTGGTTCGATCCCACCCGGTGGCGGTATCCCTTTTTGTTAACATTTATTAAGTCCTGAATTTTGGTCCTTAGATGGACAAACAGTTAGTTACTTCTTTTTAAGTTGAGGATACCTTTAACTGCAGATGAAACTAAGCCCAGTTGGAAATCGGATCATTCTTACAACACTTGTGGGTCAAAAGTATGAAAATCGAAGCTGCTTATAGTCCTTTAAATGGTCATCTAATCCAAGTTGGGTTAGAAAGGAATTCTGTGTAGGCAAAAACAGGAGGATTGGAAAATCTATATTTGTCATATCCTGAGACCGTTTCTGCATATGATTCGTCAGAAAGTACAAAAAGTAATATTAATTTTTTGTGATTTAGTATCTTTTATTGATTGATAACTGGCCCATTAGCTCAGTTGGTTAGAGCGTCGTGCTAATAACGCGAAGGTCGCGGGTTCGATCCCCTCATGGGCCACTTATCTTTTGGAAACCTCATCAATTCTCCAAAAAGTTAATTATAAAAGTTAGACCTATCAAATTTAGATTCAGACAGCTATGAACGAACTTCGAATTCATATTTTAGAAAGTTCTGCAATACCATGAAATTTGGGCCAAGGTTAAATAGTGGAATATGGGACAAGAGACAAGCCCTCAAAAATATGAAGCATAATTTTGCAAAATGAAATCTATCTTATAGAGAATCGTGGAATAAATGTTGTGAGCTACTACTTTACTGACAATATAATTCCCCGACCTCTTTATTATTATTTTATTAATGACATACCAGCCAAATAATTTACATGTGTTCTTTTTCGAACACATAATAAATCAGTAGTGAAAAGCAATTAAACAAAGAAAACTACCAGGATTAAATTACTATCATTGAACTATCTTTTTATGGCCAATAATTTTTTTCCATGTGATATATCGATAAAGTAATATTCTTCTTATCAAATTCGTAAAATCATTGGTTTTTCAATCCAAGGATAAACCGTTTTAGTATAAAGCTTTTAACCTAATCCTTGAATTGGTAGATTCAAGAAATCATCGAATATCACTTAATATTATAGCTAATATTGATAGTACAAATAGTTATTGCTTAGATGCAGGACATTATCAAAAAAATAACTGGCCTAATGGGAATTACTTCTTTGAGATGCCATCGGAAAAAGAAGCATCTCTTACGACTGCAATCAGTATTTCTAATCACCTTGATTATGATAAGGACGGTTGTGACAATTTTTAGACAACGTATAAGATATCAACAGGAAAAGATTTTGCTGATTTATTTACTAAATATCACTTGCTCTTCTTTATTCGGATTAATTACAGCTACTTTAATCCTTAATGTAAACA
>JARJDZ010005210.1:0-13071 GCA_030264555.1 Aleochara sp. GC000083 | reverse complement strand
CGTGTTAAATTTCCGTTTCGCTTTGTTTGGTGACTGGATTCAGTTTATTTTTAAAAATATAACTGATGGACCAGTAATAAATTACAATGCAGATTGCAACAAACTAATTTATCATACAGAAAAGAGTCGTTTTTGCTTGTTTTATTTATGTTTTCATTGTGAAATTTAGGAACATGTGAGAAAATTGAGTTTTTTAATTTAAAATAAAATTCTGTTTGTTTTTTTTTTTGCTAAATCTAAGCTTAAAGCATGAAGTTTGTATTAAATTCTAAAATTTATAGAGTCAAACGTTTATTCGTTAATTATTTATTCAGTTGAGCTTCGACAAGTAGTAAAAATGTAACGAGAAAAATTAATAATTTCATTGTTTTTTTTTTGTAATTCATAATTCATAAGAATATAATTCAAGTTTTTTGAATGCTGTTTATATCATGTATCAAACATTTTTCCGAAAAAAAAAACAATGTAATTCAGATTTGTTAAGTGAAATTGAGAAAGTATCAAATAAAGTTTCAAATCTGTCAATTGTAATCGAAAAAACGTGATTTTAATTCAGAAATGTTTGACTAATGCGAAATACATTTAATCGTTTCTTTTCAATTATATTTACCAAAATCTGAACTGCAATTAAAGCATACTGAATTACATATAACAAATCTGAATTACATTGAGTAGCAAATGATAATTAAAATTTATCTGATTTGCATTTAAACTTTCTGAATTGAAAGAAATGGAAGAAATATATATTACAAAAATATTATTTTTGTATGCAAAGTGGAAAATGTTGTTTCTTTTTTAGAGAGAAGCTTTGATCAATAAATTTTGATAATTGTTTTAGTTAAAAAAATTCAAACACTATAATTTTGCGATATTGGGTCATATATTAAACTCTTTACAACTTATTAATAAATAAATATTGTTAAATAAGGAAGTTTCAAAAATACCTATTGTTTTTAATATTGATGCTCCTCGATTTAAAACTCAAATATTTGAAAACCAGCAATCTTTCTTGCAACATGTAAATTTGAATTTTTTTGACCTAGATTTTTGGCTAATCAAAATACAATTACACATATTTTGACTACAATTACATAAATCTTGAATTTTGAAACTATTTAAAAATAGCTGTCGTAAAAGTGTTTTGAAACTGAATATTGCTAATAATAAATCTAAATTTCAATTTACCACGAACTTCAATTAAACTTTAAAACTTAAATTCGCGAAATCTATTGAGCAATAACTTTAAAGTTCACGAACATTCTATTTGATTCGAGAAACACACTAAATTTGCGATAAAAGTGAGATTACTCCTGGGAAATTACCTTTGCGTACATTTCGCCTGTGAAATCACTGTTTACACAGTTTTCTCAGGACTTGATTCGCTGTTGATTTTTTTGCATCCATAACGTTTCCACATAAAATATTTCTAAAACACTGCGGGCTAGATTTGTTGATGAATACTTGTATGCAGTTATAACAAGCATCCAGTTTGAGTCTAGTAATTAATTGTTTATTTTCGGAAATTTCCCAACAGCTCACTGCCCACGATATTCCCAAAGCTTTTGATGCAGTTCTACGCATATTGCACCGATGACATGCGGTACTATCGCATAAAATTGCTCGTAATATTTCTAAATTTAACTCGGCATACTGCCGCAGGAAAAAAATAAACAACGATCGGATTACAAATGTTGCAAACGTAAATAGAGGACGAAACGAACGAAATTCGTCGCAGACATGTCCTATGACTATGTCTGCAAGTGTATGCTTAATTAGATAAAAGCAACAAACAGATTGGGAGTCGTTTTATAAACAAAGCACGAACGATGTTATTAGTTGTTATCAATGCCTATTGAGTTTGTAATGCGTCGGCGTTGGGAAAATAAATAATAACAACACGGCAGCTAATCTCTAATTGAGTATGTAATTTAAGTACATGCACTTGGTCATTGGAAAATTTTCAATGCTAAACAATAATAATACCTTGAAGTATCAATATTACCTAATACGACATGTTTGATATCATTATGTTAGAATATATGTATAGGAAACAACGTAACACAAACGGTAATGAAGAATTATAATTTTAAATAAATTTCTTTTAGAATTATTTTAAATGAAAAATGTTCAGATAATATTATTTTTCTGGTGGATGTTTAAATGTTTATGATGTCTCATCTATTATTTCTACCATCATCACGTCGTTTCTTGTTTTAAGGGTTTTTTATGAAATTTGATATTTATGTTTATTCTTTAACACTTAAATAGAAAAGCGAAATAAAAATATCCCAAAAATTTATAGATATATAAGACATAACTTATATAGACAAAACTTATCCTTTAAATGGAACGCCCTACATTTTTTTCCATTCGAAAGAGGATACATTTTGTATACGTATCATATATCATATGTTATACTTTTATGAATACAAATGATAACAATATCAAGATATCATTTCAAAGATATTTTTAGAAAATAGTTTAACAACGTGAAATTAAATGTCGAAAACAAACTTCTCGTTGAAACTTGAATGTTAGAAAGGATATTGTAATTTCTAAAGTTTAAGTTTAATAAGTTGATAAGTTAATAAGTTTCATTCACACATGATCTCATTTTGTCACACAAATGATATTTATTACTAATTTATAACAATCACAATGGCAGTAATACTAAATTTCGTTACTTTTATTTCTCAGCTTAATTTGAAACTTCATGCTATTTCAATTTTTTTCTACGAATATTTTGTAAATAAACCTTTTTCATATTAAATTTTATTTTGATAAATTTTCTGGTAATATATATATAATAGAATTTCTACATCTTTCAAATATTGTAATAAAACGTTTAAAATAATTTGGTTCATATTTTTTTTGCGTCTGTAAAATTTTGGATATTCAAGTAAATATTATAAAACTACAGAATAACAAAAGATAATTCTTTCCGATAATTGAATCACTTTGTATCTAGAATCATCAAAAATCATCAGCAAGATATAAAAACAAATAGAAGTATTGCTATTTGATACCTGGTTGTCAATCACTTAACAACAATTTTTTATCAATGAATAAGACATCTGACATCTGATATTGCAATAAATTTTAATGTATTTTTAAAAAGACAAAATATTCTCAGAGAATATGCTTTAGAAAAAAAAATTATAATATAAATATAAATCATTCTTAAATCAAATCAGAATATTTGTGAAAAAATCAATGAATTTTCACTATAAGATTGAATTAAATGTACTTCAATTTTTAATTAACATTATGGAGTCATTGACATGAAAAAGAATATGTTTATTTGTATATACAATAAATTTACAATTCATTCATATAATACGTAAATATTTATTAATAACCACGTATTTTGTATTAATACGGGTAAATGTATAATTTTGCAATTATTAGCGCGTTAACGCAGTCTTAAATTAAATCTGAAAAATGAATTCTATAAATAATACGTACATAAATAAAAATAAAGGCATTGTACCTACATGTTATATACGTTACATTTGCAATAGCTAATTGTTTCAATATCACAATGAAGAAGGTGAATCAGTGAAAAGGTCAATCGATAACATTCAACTTTTATGTTAATATTTAATGAACGTCAAGTTGTGAACTTGTGAACTTGTTCTATTTTTAATTTATATTTAATTTGGTTGGTCCTAAACATTTATCATTGCAAACATTCTACTTATATAAAGATTTTGTCTAGGTAAATATATTATAATTTCTATTCAGAAAATTTTAAGACTAGAAAGAATGATGATATCTTTTCTATTAGGCAATTTTTCACTTGGAATGAAGATTGTAATTTGATTTGTTTTAGAGTGTGCTATTTCGAATTAATTCGAAATTTCTTGTAAGGATTTTTTAAAATAATGTATTTGCTTGTTGTATAGTTTTGAAATTAAGGAAATTGTTGTATAAAAGTAAAGTTACAGAAATTTAATAATTATGATCAGAATGTGTAAATTAGCCTTGAATATTGCACCAGTTTAAAATTACTTAATTAAAATTATGTAAATAATATGAAACATGTTAGTAATTAATCATTTTTAAAATGAAATCTCTTGAAATTTGTATGATATTGACTAGATACTAAATATTTATTAAATTTGATACGTTATTATGAGTAGTTTCGTATTATAAATTGCATTTTGACATGAATATAAACAAAACCATAAAAAGTGTAGATTATATTATAAAGAATGCCACAATAAACTCGGAAAATCATAGATGTCATTCAAAATTTGTAACCAAAGTTATAAACAATTTATTTCACGTGTAGCTTACAATTCTAATCACTTGTGAAATAAAAGGTATTTTCTCACATGCACAATAAAATATGTTAATAAAAATATAATGTATAATAAGTACCCTTTCTAAGTATAGATAAGATTATCATAAATTGTAGCTTGCAATAAATGGTTGTTAAATATTGCAAAATTTGTTATCACCATTCCAAAATAATCATTTTTTTAATATCATACCCAGACAAAACAATTACAAATCTATTTATAATCCCACATTTTGTTGGTGGAACAACCAATAACTGACTTTAATGTTTCCAGCTAAACAAAAGTCATAGAACTGGACTACATACCAGAAATTGTATTTTTAAACAATAGCTACTATCAACTGTAAACAACTCGTTAATTCCGCGCACGGAACTTTTCCATCGAGGATTCCTCATAAATACGATATCGATTGATAGATTTCGCTAACAATATTTGCCATTAGATATGGCTAATACGCGCTTCTCGTATTTATTGGCACATTTCCGACGATTCAATTAGACGCAGGCGAGCAACGTCACTCATAAAGTCATAAGCAGTTGAGCGATAATGAATTGATACGACAACAGTGGCAAACTTGTTCGAAAACAGCTAAATTTATGCATTATTATTATATCTGATGCTCGTCTATATTTAATATCGGCAGGCGGCCGATTGGGGAAAATTGAATGAATGATTTGCTGATAACGTGCGAATGACTTCTGCACACATCGTTGATGGTACATATGGTACTTTTGTTTGGTTATGAAACATGGCCGCGATTACTTTTCATTGTTTGTTTGCTTACAATTAGGAGGATGATTGAAAGGATCAATAAACATACCTGACGTCACAATGCAATAATCAATCGTTTGAAAAATATTGTAATTTTTAGATCAAATATTATAGGTATATTTGGATGTTGTGTAACTGCTCTTTGTTGTAAATATTTGCGCAGTGATGTTTGATGATGAAGATATAATCACGGGTTCAGTGTTATCTTTAGGAAATTCCCAGCTGAATGAAAATATCATCAACATTATCAGGACACAATGTTCTTATATGATTTTCTGTAATTTATTGGGGTTTATGACCATATTTTGGGTTTTTTTCAGGAAAAGAAGTTAGGGTTTAAGAGGTGTTAAATAAATCTCGGAACTGAAGAACATTTACTTTATAATCAATTAGGAATGATTCTTTAAAATCCTTGCATTTGAAAGAAAATTTTACATACTTTATCCATTCACTTTATTTCTTAAATCTTAATATTGAATATTGTTCTAGATTTATGTGATGTTATAACACATAAACCAAATTATTATATATAACTATTTTGTAGAAATATTTCAATGTGAGTTTTTGTGAATCTACGACCCAAAATAAAAGATACTCTGAAAAATTACTATTTTTTAGAAATAGTCCTTAGAATCAACGGAAAAAGTGTGAAATGCAATAAGAACTAATAATTTACTGGAAAAGTAGTTTTATTTTCATTTTCAGTAATTTCGATAATGTATCTCAAAAATCTACTCTACTGAAAAAAAATAATAATAATTGTTGATATAATCATAATATTCAGTTCTTCAGTTCT
This sequence comes from Aleochara sp. GC000083, assembly GCA_030264555.1. Lineage (NCBI taxonomy): Eukaryota > Metazoa > Arthropoda > Insecta > Coleoptera > Staphylinidae > Aleochara > Aleochara sp. GC000083. The sequence continues at coordinate 7,200 of JARJDZ010005210.1, read as the reverse complement.
TATCATTTGAAAAGTTAGATAAGAAAGTACACAATTAATGGGGAAATCCTAATCTCAAATTTCTCTATTTTGTATTTCTTCTATAAAAAAAAACTTATAGTTCAAGGTGGAACTGCTTTAGGTAAATATTTTCTCTAAAAAGAGTTTTTTATGAATTTCTATATCTATTACTAAACTAATTTTAATAACACTTATTTAAGCGTCTAATAAGGGTAAATCATGCGTAAAATATTACAAATATCTTAAATGGTTGTTAAATTATGGTAATTTGTATGAGAATTACAACGGAAAATTATTTATATAATTGAATAGGTAAATTAAATTAATCCAGTTAAACTGAAACTCAAGAATTATGAAGTACTATTTATTATCTTTTAATTCGCAAAAAAAATCAAGTCGATATCTTTATCTGCTCAAAAGTTACAAAAAGTTTTTTGCGCCAATACATTTCAAATTTCGAGTTTAAAATATATTACTTTATTATAAAGATATTACGGCGTTTTTGAAAAATCCAAAACTGTCAGGGTATAGCGTCACTCGTGCTCTTTAATTTGCTTTTTTGATAATCAAAATCGGTCCACTAGTTTTTGAATTACAGCGAAAACAATTCTTATGGGAATTTACATTGACTCTCTCTGCAGCAAGAAACGGACTACGATCTTAAAACCGGAAACATACCCTCGAAAATCCATGATGGTGGCTCCCATTTGATTTACATTGCCGTTGCTAAGGTTAAAAACCTCGAGTTTGGACTACCTTAGCAACGCCCTTAATCGTCATGTTTCAGCGAGATGCGCAACTTCTTTCGAATACATTTNGATTTGCTTCAAATTTTGCGGAATTAATTATTATAAAGACACCGACGTATATGCAAGTATATACAAGTTTATAAATAATATTATGGAAGTTATTAATTAATTTGTTTATTTTACTTGTAATCACAAAATTCGGATTTAATATCTGACTTGTATTTATAGTTTATTTTTCGGGATTTGCATTTGTCAACTAAACCAACTACTCGAGTTACTCAAAAAGTTATATTTGTAATTCCTTGTGGTACCTTTTCAATAAAAACTTGATTATCGCTAATTAAATTTAACGTTTTGTTATATCACGAAAGTTTTAACGTGTTTTTTTCTACAGTGAACATGGGTTTTTTTCACACAACTTTACTACTTAAATTTAAATATTATACATTGAAATATTATATTTGTTTATTTTGTCTGATAATATCATGAAATTATTTTTATAATAACTGATTCAATAACATTTTGGGAATAATATTCTACAATGATCTTCAATTATCTGAGAAATCACAGTTTTTGTTTCCTTGGGCAGAGAAATTTGATGGTTGACAATATCAATTCAAACTAATTAATTCAAAAGAATTTGTAGCAATTGAAGAAATTTAAATTACAAACGCTATGACAAATATCCATATTTAGAATTACTGTTTTTCGCTGCAATAAACAACTAATTACGCAATTAATTATTCAAACAAATTACAACTACTATTACATAAATTTATAGTGTTTACAAGGCGTTAGAATTATTATTTCGCCACGAACTTGATCCTAAATGCAAACGTGGAATGCAAATGCGCTGCAAATTTCGCAAAATATGTGCAAAATTAATGTGTTCATCAGAAATCAGCGTCTAAAAATAGTTAAATACTCGTGGTTTAATGATAAGCATTCATAAAATTGCATTCAAATTCATCGGATTTATACGAACCCATGCTTTTTACTTGCTGCAAACACGAATTTCAAATGCAAATGGTGATTAAACGTGAAGTTTTCCACGAAAACAAAATTAAGCGTGAACTCAGCACACAATCAACTCACCAATCAATCAAAATCGCAAACAACTTTTCAAACTAAACAACCAGGTTAGCTTCATTATCGATTAGAATAATGGAAAATAATTTTGGGTGAAATCAAAGTGATTGTAAATATCCTAAAAACATGTTTGCATTTAATTATATATTGTTTTTGTTACCAATAAATATTTTTGTTATCACAAAATCTATAATTTTCAATGTGTATTCAATTACAATTCGGAAATTTATCTACTTACATTAATTTTCTGGAGGAATAGCAACAAAATAAATTAATACATTATATCCTAAAATTAGAAAACAAAGCTTTAGGAACTGATAAAATGTTATCTATTCGTGATATTTCAGTTGGTAACACTTCAATTGCAAATTGCTAATTATGCGTTGAGATTATTTAGTCATGATATTATACCTTTTCATTCTTTTTGATGGTTAATTTTGTTTATCAGTTATATTTGAACAAAGGTTATATTTCAATTGTATTAGTGCGGAATCTCTATGTTTAATTTAAAGTTGAGATCACTTTCATTCAATAACAATGCTTGAATGAAAAGATAGATAATTTTTATTATATCTACTTGAGATTATACACTTTTATTTAGGCGTAAATGCTTAAAATTAGATCATGAATTTAGTTTCTATTTGTATTCAAAGATAATAGTGTTACACTTACAATTAACTTTCATGAAATTTTAGTTCAGCCTAAAACAGTTTAGCATTATTTCAAATATAAAATAGATTTGTATAATTATCCTTTCAGTAAATAACATAACTAAAATTTGCATTGCTATTTGAAAATATGTTTTGGGAATTTTTTAACTGACTTATTTTATTTTTTACCTTATTTCAGTAGTCATAGAAGTTATTACTTAAATTTAAACTTCAATTTATTAAAACTTATTAAAAAATTATGTCAATCATTGTAAATGTTTTGCCAGATTTTGGAAATACATTTTTTCAGTTTTGGAGCATTCTGTAATTTTCAGCATTATTGCAAAGATTTTATGTAATGCTATCTAAAAAATTTAAAAAATATTTGTTGGTTTTTATTCCATTACGTTTTATTCGAATATGTTCAGAAACTAAAAATAACTGTTTTTGAAATATGGAATTTTATGAGCTAAAATGCAATTTGATTCATATACAAAAAGATTAGAATGATGAAGATCTTGTTACAAAATGATGCACAAATTTTCAATTTCTGACCCAAGATTATAAAATATTGCAACATTGATGTTATCTAACATCAAACACAGTATAAAAATGTGGAGTACATTGTGGGAAGTATCACAAATTACATCATCATTTCCTATCACTCGATTGTCAGGTGATCTGGAAACTTTCGAATCAATCAAGCATCAATTGATAAGTACCATTAATAACGGAGAGATCCATCAACCATTCGAATCACTGATGAGAAGATAATAAATGATACTAAAGACAATGAATAAAAATAATACAATTCGCTGCTGAAATTTATTTTATTGTCCTATCAAAGCGATTAATTTAATGTGAGGCAACTTATTCCCAATAAGTATCCTTAATTTAAACTGTAGTAGCTTCAGGTTTCTCCACCGAACTCGGCGTAGTTGTATCACCTTTGAAGTGCTGGACCAACTCCAGAATTTGATCCATCAAACTCTTCGACTCGTCCTTATCAGTTCCAGCATCCAGACGGGCATTGATGACAACATCCGCCTTTCTTTCAGGAGCAGCATGCTGGGAACTGGGATCGTTCACTTCATGCAGAATTGTTTCCATCTCATCTGCAATGTGATGGTCGACATGGATTGGTACGAGGATAGCCTCGTAGAAGACTGATTGATCATCACCCACATCTGCACTCATCGAAGAACGTGATAATGCTTGAGGTAAGGTGTGACCATCGTAGTAGAATGTTGGTGCTGGCATTGGAGCTACCGGAAATTGCGAAAATTGCAGATGTGCTGGTTGAGTCATTGGAACTGCAAGCAAAATTGAAGACAAAATTTAAAAATCAATCCTTTTTTCTTAGTTTTACTTTTTTCTTCTTTCTTCTCTTCCTGATCCTTATTCCCCACTTTCTCTAACTCTTCTAGATTCTTTTCCTCTTCCTCCTTTTTTTTCTTCACTTTCTGCTTCAATTTTTTGTTTAAAATAAAACTACAATCATTTTGTGAATTATAAATGAAATAGCATTTATCATATATTTTGTGATGTTATATTTTTCTTCTCCTATTTCATGTAAAATTCACATAATTATTATCTTCTATTGAATAATTTTAACTGTATAAAATCATTTTATCAAAAAAGTAATTACTTGCAGCTGATGAAGAATGTTGAACAATTCGAGGTCCTAACATTTTCCTTCCATGAGTTGTCATCGAATCCGAAGATCCTCCTTTGCGATGGATTGTTATCTGATGTTCTCCATGAGATTTTCCGCCATGTTTCTGAGCAAGAAGTTGTTGAAGAAGTTCTATAAGAGTAGCTTCAAGATCCTTATCATCTTTGCGAGCAGTTGGATGATGATGTGTTGTTCTTGCACTACTTGCATCGATGAAGAATATCCCCAAGCACGCAAAAAATACAACAAACAAATTCATCGTTCGATTTCTGAATTGAACCTCGCAAAACGTGAATGTCCTAGAAAGTTTGCATGGGTTTATTTATATGCAAATCTGGTCCAGGTTATTAATTAACTTCTGTGCAGAAAATGTATGTTTAATTTGTTTTGTTTAATTTTGTGCCAAATTGAACACATGTATACAATCATCAGCAACAAACATTCATAATTGAATTTTTGCCGCGTGTGATTATAAATTATGCCGTGTAGAATTGCGATTGATTGAATGTGAGTAATTAATTTGCATTGCTATTCAAAATTGTAATTGTGATATAATTTTTGGTCACAGAAATTTTTGATAGGGATGAAATTGTAGTTATATAAATTTTCTAAAATTGATTCCTTTGCTCTTTCATATAATGTTATCAAAAAAATAATTATACTAATTGTTTCAAAAATATTCAAAGCTAAAATTTTAGGATAATTTCAAAATTGGTTTATTCAAAATTTGCAATGAATATAATACTAATGAATAATTGTTAAAATTGCCTTCTTTTTTTAAATTATCACCACAGGATATTTTCAAAAATTGCTTTCAATTTTTGGAAATTTTTAAATTATAAAAATTAACAAATTCTAACATTGTTAATACAACATTTAACCACTTCAAAAGTTTCGAAAATATTTGAAAATTTCATGAAATTTAAAATAATCTCTTAATAAATATTATTGCATTGTAAAATGAGAATTGTGTACTAATACTAAAAAATAATCCTTATACAATTGCCACCTCATTATTTCAACGTACAATTATATTTTTGCAGGTTTATGTTGATTGTTTTGGCATTACTTTTTAAGCATTGCAAAAATGCTTAATTCCAAGAAAAACAATTCGTCATTTTTATTTTTAATTTATCATTTCCATATAATGTTCCCGTTAAAACTGTTGCTCATCATCAGTTTGAGTTAAATACAACTCACAATTCAGTGCACATATTTACACGAAGAATTGCAAAGAAAACAAACATGTGTTCGCATTATGTCTGTTATTTTATTTTCAATGGATTGTTTTTCCTGATTGCTTCAAAACGCTTTACTAGAAATTGAATTCGTTTCAAAATTCAGGTTACTGTGCCATTGAATAAACAAAAACAGTCTAGAAAATGAAAAGATAGAAACGAGCTTTTAGAAAATTTAGACAGGTTTTGATTCAACCGTAAAAAAATGGACAATTTTTTATTCTGCTTTAAAAGCATCAACCATAAAATGAGTAATCGCAAACATTTGTTTATTTGTTAGTTGGGATTTCATTTAATGATTTTGTTTTGATTCACTTGTGATGATTTCTCGTGTTTTATTTCACCAAAAACAACGATGAACTGTGAAGTGACTATTTATTATACAATGAGGTATAAACACCTTCCGATTTACAAACAATACTCGCAATTTATTTGCGCATTAAATAAACAATTTGGAAATTACGTACTTCCCATAAATCAGCAATTGAAAATTTTAGGACCAAATCAAAATACCAGTGGGTAATTAAAAGCTGACGTAATTTTAAATTAAGGATTCATTTAAAATTAACGCTGCTTTCTCGGTAGAATTAATTAGAGGTGTAAAGCTGCCAGAAAGAAATTTCTCTGAAATGTGCAATTTATGTTGGCTGCTGGGAAAAACGGGGCATTTCAGGAAAGGTTCAATGCGTTTTATCCTATTTCGACTGCCTTCGTTTCGTGTTACCGTCTGAGGAGACGAATGAAAGGATGAGATGAAACGACAGACATGTTGAAGTAAAGATGGCTGTCGTAAATTTTACGTCTCGACAAACGAGACTTGTTGAGGCATATGAGAATCGAGATGGATCTTTAAATATTTGAAATGCTTCCCAATTTATTTTCGTCGCGTCGTTGCTTCTACGCGCGAATAATATAATTGCATGGACCTGACTCAATAAAATACTATTTTAATATGCATTGTAGTGTGATGTTGGCGATTCGGAATGGATGATAAATTTGGAGGAATTAAGTTATTCCGATGCAAATTTCGCTTTTAGAATCGACTTTGTGAGTGGGCGATTGAAAATTCGTAGTGCTTGGTAACAAGCAGATTTAGCAAAGCTTGTTCGAGAATATTAATTTTCACACCTGCTATTACTTAATTATATAGCCTTGGTGTCATATTTTATGGTTAAAGTTCATAGTTTAATTCCTAGACTTAATTAACTTTATATGAAATAGAGAGACAAATAGGTGTAAAATTAATTAATGGTTTTATATTTATTTATTTTTATTAAATGTTATTTATAACATAGTTTTCATTAAAACTAAATATAGTTTAGTGTTATTGAAGCTATTAATTTAAACATTTAAAGAATGGCATCTGAAATATTTTCAAATAAGTTGAATGCAAAGTACTGACTTTTTAAATATTTATTATAATGCCATATAAAATTTAAATATATCTAAATTTAAAAAACCAAATTTTGAAACTAGAATTACTCTATAATTTAATTTATGATAACATTAAATGATAAAATGTATAGGAATCTTGAAAATATGACTTCTTGATGACTTCTTGATTTCATTTAAATAGGATATTATTTGCTATCAATTCTCTTAGAAAATGCATCTAAATTATCAATCTGAAAAAAAGAATAGAAAATGAAAATCATAGAAGTTTTATCATAATATGGAATTTTTAATACTTATCTTTGTAATTAAATACCAGGATAAAATGAAATGTTGATGACTTTATGATGAAGCCCGAGGTAGAAACTATAATTTTTGAATTTATTGCTATTTTAAGAATTGGTACA
>JARJDZ010005209.1:0-10906 GCA_030264555.1 Aleochara sp. GC000083 | reverse complement strand
ATCTCTCTGGACCGAATTTACCCGAAAGAGCGTTTCATTCCGAGCGTTACATACCAGTTCTATTCACTCCCTATAATTTTTTGCACAGCGCGCCTAAAGAAGTTTTCACTTCAAAAACGCAAAACCAATTCCGCCATCGGCGATTTATTCATACATTATTTCGCGATTTGAATAACCGATTAGCCGAAAGCAAACTAATTAATGCAAATGAACCGAAATTATTCGCGTGATCTATGTTCATCTACAAAAATACCTTATATGACATTTAGACATCAAATTTCAAACATGAAATGAATCAAAAACGAGTACAAGGTTGTACATGAAATAAAATAATGTTAAACATTATAAATTCTATGTAGATGAAATCAAATACAACATTTTAAACATAAAAATTAACCATTTGAATCATTTTAATAAAATTTTAGCCTTCTTTTAATTGTTGTTATAACTTTCTTATTTCCACTCAATTTTCAAAAAGTCTTTGATGGTAAATTACTGCAATAATAAACATACCTTTAGCCCATCCTGTGACGACATTCCCCAAATAAGCAACTTTGTACGAAGGATCAGGTTGCGAAATGCACGCAGTTGCACTACGTTTCAGTCGCAGCTTGTTGAGGAAGATCCTGAGGGCGCGTTTGCCACGATCCTTCCCGAACATCCTGCCAGGCATCTCGCTGTTGAGGGCCTCGATGGACGGGACTTTCTTGCAGATGGGTTTCGGGATAGCAGCAACATCCAGAACGTCTTCAGTCATCGCAACGTTTCGTTTCTTCAGGTCTTTTCGATTCAAAGATTTCGTGGTACTATTTGATGAAATTATTGTCGAATCGATGTCTAGAAGCTCAAAACGACTTGGTTGAACATATTTGATGATGGTGTGGTCCCAATCGATGGGTTTCGATGTACAAATCCACAAACAGGTTCACCTTGTTCGCAAGAACCTGCAACATAGAAAATTCATGCGTTGGTTAATTTTTTGGTGTGCTATTACATGTTGCAAAATATACATCAATTATTGTTGTGTTGTGGTGATAAATTATCGATATATTTGCGTAATTGCTTCTTTCGTTTATTGCAAAACGATGATTTTGACCTGAAAACTTAATTTTATGATCCACAAGAAGAATGCAAACATTTTCAAAAATGTTTTTAAATACAGTTATAGATCAAATGTTCATTGAACTTTCAATGACAACGTATAATGTTTTCATTTGCTAATTTGCTAATATTTTAATAACATTTCCATGCATAGCATCGATATTATTAATTTGATAAAGTACAACTGTTAATTGCAAAAATAACTTGAATTTTATTTCATTGAAGTGAATCACTTTCCTTCGTTTCGTTTTTATTCTTTGTTTTACAATTGTAAATTGTAAATTAAATCAAGGATTAAGATCTTTTTATCACCAGTCTATGCATTCAAACTAATTACACTAATTATAAATAAACAGAGCTAAGCCATCAACAAATAGTTCATGCACTTGGTTATTAAATAATATGTTCATTGCTGCAATGTTAATTACATGACGTCAAGACAAAATTTTGCTGTTTGTATTTGCAAATTATTTATTTAATTTGTAATAGGAAGCATCCAAACTCAAAATTATTATACAAATTAGACAAAATCGAAAGACAACCTTAAACTTTTTTCCCCAAATTGAAATTTTCAAATATTTCTGAAAGTAAATAATTACTATTTATAAATAACTATTCTTGATTTTTTGTTCAACATCTAGAATCAATAAATAATTATTATTGTAAATTGCATATATACATTCATTCAATGATTTTATAATGAAATATGAAATACGCTTTGTTTGTTTATATTGCTAATTAAATCCTGTTAATTATAGTATCAATAATGTACTTTATTTGATTGGCTAATATTTGCACGAAGTTGAACGTCATATTCCCGTTGCAATACAATAATCATATCTTAACTAGAATTAAGCGGATTAGGTCAGGAAAATTAAATTAGATTTAGTTTTAAATTTTTTGCAAAGTTTCAATTTCAAGGTAAATATTTTATAATTTCTCAAGGTTAATTAAATCAACTTATAGCTTATATTAATGATAATTTTATTGACAGTGTATGCAATATTAATTCAAAAAATCAAATTTGATCAGAATAGATTAATGTGATTAAAAAATATAAGCGATGCAAATTTTAAATTTTAAATGTAAAATCAAAATTAACTTTTGCAATCAAAAAAATGTTTTATCAAACTTTGTATGGTTAAAATGAAAATTCATTTCAAAGTATTATAAAATATCTTTCAAATGTCGTGAAAATTGTGAAAATTGGCAAAAAAATTTGGATAATGAGATTTTTTGAATCCAAATGTTTTAAATTGTCACAAAACTTGAATGAAACATGAAATTTTTAAAGTTTTCAAAGAGAAATGATATAATGCTATAGCTCATTTGAAAGGTCATTTATCCAACTATAATTTGCAAAATTTTCATAAAAATCCATCAAGCCATTCCAAAATTATAAGTCTTCAAACAAAAGGATGAATCTTGAAGGTTAAAAATTCTTATAACAAATATTCCTTTCAATATTTAATTAAATAATATTTATACGAAAGTCAAGGATATAAATATTGCCTCACTCATCAATAAACAACAAAATAACAATACAAATTTCTTCGAATTTCTGCCAAAAGAAGACAAACATCTTCCTCAGATAGTTTTTAAAAATTATTTACAAGCTTTCAGAATACGTGTATAATTTTTAATCAAAAAAACCAGTCGCCTCGTGTTATTATTGTTGTTTTAATTCATAAACTGGAATTTACATGACAGATAACTTTTAAAGCAATAACCTTTAGTTTTGAACAGGACAAAAGAAGATAAAATATACGAAAATCCAGAAATTCAAGAAAAGTCATCGCCAGACAAATCGTAATCAAACAACTAATTCCTTTATTAATTTTAAATTCATGCATATAATAAAAGTAATACCTCAAATGTTGATAACAATTCGGCTAATGTGTGGATTTATTGTTTATTAGTGCTGTATAAATAGGAATAAATTACTTCGTACGTAAATGGGTAGACAAACAAATGATTACATATTCGTTGTTGCCAAATTTGAGATTACAATGAATTAGCACGTCATTTCGCAAGTTCTTATCATATTATCATGTTTTCAGCGTTTATGTAACAGTCCAAAGGGGGCGAAATTATTTACCATTATTTATCAAGGTAATAAAAATGTGGAGATATGAAAATTCAGGTTTTCATATGTTGATAAATTATAGCTGAACAAATATTTAGATGAAAATTTTGGAAGGTTGAAATGATTTCAAAAGTAATTTTTTGGCAACTTTTGAAAGTTTCAAAGTCAAAATTGTAAAAGATGATTTTTAAGTTTACAAATGTACAAATAAAAATTTTGTTTTACCAAACATTTCTTGTACTATTTTATTATGTATTCAGTACAACTATTTATAAATTTTTAGTATTATCCTAGAAGTTTATCAATTCCTTGTAAAATGTATTGGTTTGAATTGAAACAAATTTTGAATATTTGCTTTTCAAAATAGGAAGTTTTTTGACTCTGAAAATTTTGCAAAAAAATAGGAAAAATTTAGGCAATTAAAACAATGTCCAGAAAATAAGATGGATAATGTAAAATAAAACATCCAAGCTCAAGATTTTTTTTCATGAAACGTCCTTTTTCTCTGTAATCAAATTTTTTTTAAATATTTTTTTCAATTGACAAATAAAAAATTGAAATTGTTGAGAAAGAAGAAGATATTAAAAATTGCTATAACTTCAACATTTAATCACATCAAAATAAAGGTTTTCTAAAACCGGAAGTTACCAACAACTCGACTGGATCCAAACAAGAAGGAATTCAGAAATCTTGTAAATGAAAGAATGGAGTCATTAATGACGACACTAAAACTGATGTCTTCAGACAGATGCACTGAATAACTCATCTTCATGATCATCATCAATTTGCCACTCTATAAACATTATGTGCGCGCGTGCGCCGCTCATTAACATTGGAAACGTTAAAACAACCGTTGGATGCGCGCGCGCAGCAACAATTACAACATTCGCGCATTATATTTTTATTCGCATTGCATTCGATTTGGCGTTTATCCGCGGTTCGCTCATCGCTCGGATGCGCTTACATCACCAGCGTAATGATAGCAATAATTGTTCGGCAACGAGTGCGTATCAATGTTTGCATTTTTGCTCATGTCTGCGCATCGAGAAGTCGTCCGAGATGGTGATGATGATGATGAAGAAGAAGAAGAATGAGCGGATATACAGTTGGCTCATAACTGGAAATTTGCACACCGTGAGCGATGGGCATTCGCCGGCTTGTTGACTTCTTTCTGCAAGATGCTGGCTGCTCTCGTGTGTGAGGAAATCGCGAGCAAATGCGAACCGAGCACGAGTGCACATACACTTGAAATGGTTTTCGTATTTGCTGAAATTAGCAAATGTGTTGTAAACGCTGATGAAATCTCTGCTATTGCGAATATGGTGAAAATTCTTTCTTCAGGTGTTTTTTTAATTATTTTAGATTGCTAAATAGTTTTATTTTCTTTGTTCCTTTAGAAGGAGTTGTTATATAATTTTTTGTTATATAATTTTCAGGGACCAAACTTCTAAAGTTAGAAACATTTTTTCTGAAGTTTCGAAGAGTCATTAAAAACTTCGTTTGGAAAATTGTTATATAAAACTATATTGATACAACATGATATCAAAATGTATCGATTCGCAAAATATTCATTTTGTACTATAAATTTAAAAACTTTTCTGAGTTAGGGAAGAATTAAATGTATATCATTATTTTATAATATATTAACCAGGAACTTATCAAAATATTCCTGGATCAAATTTCTGGTCTATTAAATAAAAATAATGTCCAATGATATCAAAAATAAAATAAGGAATCTGAAAAATTTATGATTGAACATTTTTAAAAATCTACAAAGTTTGACCTTTGTAAAATGTATAAATAATCCAAAAACAATGAAAAGTAAGTTACTAAATAATTGAATTTGGAATCCTGTTATACTAAATAATAAAGAAAGTATCAGAAAAATTGTTTTAAGGATAATTTTTTGAATGATGATGTCAAAAGAATTTGGAAGATTTTTATCATATGTAATTTTTTCATTAACAATTTTATTAAAAGCTATGTCCATGATATAAATAAGAACAAAAATAAGGTCTCCTAAAAACATATTTTAAATTTTGAAATTATAATGCAATTTTATCATTTTTGCTTGAAAATTAACTTCCTGTTTCTAAGTCAACGAGTTACCAACAAAAAACATCAAATATCCATTAAATACAACAATTTTAAATGCAAAATAATTGCTTAGTAACAGCATTGATACTTTGCTTAATTTCAAACAACTTTTCAAATAACTTATTACCTACAACTTTTTAGAAACAATTTCTAAAAACGACTCAATAACCAAAAACCAAACTGATTATTTCATCGTCATTCAACAACATTAATCAATGTTATAAACAACTACTACATTTCCCTAATTAAAAACCTCAAAATTAATGAATTGACCCAAAAAAAAAACATATTCACAAATAATTTATACATTTCAATATACAAATACTTCTTCGCAATTTATATGAATATTAATTGAACACCTTCATTTTTCTTCTTTAAATATAACCGTAACCAAACTTAAAAAACAGTTTCGTTTATAATTACCTCGTTTATTTTATGAACGAGCATATTATAAGCAAGTGTAAACTGATGTGCACTTTGTTTATGAAGTTTTTTTTTTGTTTATAATTTCGCAAGGCAATCGGACATCGAAGAATTTAATATATGCACCTCGGATCAGACTACGAATGTTTTGCTTTGCAAAGAGATATAGTAGAGATTGACCAACACTGAATGCTAAATACTAAATAGTAAGTAGGTAGCGTTTGGGACGGTTCTCGATTGCATGATGCTTGCTAACTCGAACGTCTCGTTCATTCGCATAGTTGAACACACACAATGCGTGTTTATTCAAATCAAGTTTATCGAACTAATCGACATAATGAAATGAAACGTCATCAATAACAAACGACAAGGTGACTTTGTTCAAACGAAAAAGTTTTAAAGTGTAATTTGAGCAAATTTGCATTTGCATATTTCTGTATTAACATTTGTAGTTCAATTATATGTTTCTCTGAAAAAGATTTATGATTTGGGTAATTTGATGATTGGTAAATGGGCTGCAATTTTCTCATTCAAATCATCTCAAAATTTGTGTTATGTAATAGAACTTAAATTTTGAAACTTACTTTACTAGTAATTGTACAAAGTAATTCTCATCCAATCTACTAATTTGCAGATTTGTCCATTTTTTACCAAAGAATTGAACGTAGTTTCACGAATCATAAAAAATGTCGTTTAAATCATCAAAATCGGTCCAATAGTTTTCGAGATATGAAATATGGTTTGATAAGAAATTGCCGCCCCCAAATGCCTTATAAATCTGCTGCCCCCAGATTTACTATTATAAGAAACTTTACAATAAGCTCAAATTCAATATTCCTTAACATTTATTGAAAATTTCTTTAATTTTGGAAGTGTTCATTTTGAATTACTTATAATCTGCCGCCCCCAATGATTTTGGGGGCAGGATACAATTTATTTCAAGCCTTATTAAGCGTATATTACTAACATAGTTATCATTATCTAATTATGTGATTATTCTGAAAAAAATTGAAAAAAAAATATTTCAATTCACCAAATACTGCCGCCCCCATACATGATGGAAATTTGCCACCCCCGTAAACGTCTCCAAATAATCCTATTTATTATGTATACAAAGTTTGCTCAAAATTGATCCAAAATATGTAACAAATTTTCTCATTTTATTATTTTAGCCCTAGAGTAACTTGCCACCCCCGGGCACTTTTTAAACCTACCACCCCCAGAACATTGATCTATCTGTCATTATTAGCTTATATTCCAAATTTGGTGAAAATCCGCCGAAAACTTTACGAGAAAATCAAAAAAGAAATTTGCAAAATCAACAATTACCAAATATAAACTTTAATAATTTATGAACAAATTTATTCCCAACATTGTAAATCTCAAAATATGTCCATGAGTATATAATAAACAAACTCTGAAAATTTGAAATTATTTGGAGTATTCGTTTCAAAGTTATTAATGAAAATGTGATTAGAAAAATAGCTAATTTCGAATTATATTGAATTTTTCGTGCCGCTTAAGGTCGTTGCTAAGGAACAGCAAAATCAGGATTTTTATACTTGGAAACAGCAATGTAAATCAAATGGGAGCCACCATCATGGATTTTCCAGGGTATGTTTCCGGTTTTAAGATCGTAGTCTGTTTCTTGCGACTGAAAAAGTCAATGTAAATTCCCATAAGAATTGTTTTTAATATTATTCGAAAACTACTGGACCGATTTTCAAAATTAAAAATGCATATTAAAGGGCACGAATGCATCTATGCTTTGATAGTTTTAGATTTTTCAAATAAATTAATGTAAAGCTAAAAAAAAAATAATTAAAATTTTGATGGTTCTGGAACATGGGTTCGCATTAAAAAATTGATCTTTTCAAAGCGAAGTGAGATAAAATCTTCTTTCTTTCATATTTTGATAGATAAAGTACTGCACTTTCATATGAATATTTACCAGATTTCATACATAAACAATTTAAGTTTTGGTATGGAAAAATTTGTTACAAAAGATGTAACAAAAATAATGAAATTTTGAATAAAATATTGGTCGATTTTCAAATATAAAATTTTGAGATTTCCTGTAATTATTTGACAGATACTTGATAATATAATATTTAAATAATACAAAATGAAATAAGAAAATAAAGGAAAACAAAAAAAATTAACTTATAGATAAGTTTACTGAAAAATAATTTAAGTATTGAATTTAAAATGAACTTTTTTAATTATAATTATAATAAAATTTACTTCTTATCTCAAATTCAGTCAGTTAAAATGGAATTTAACCTTTAGGAAATAACCGAAAAATTATTTGATAACAACCAAAAACGTTGGATGACATAATTAAAGCTTGACCAAATTTGTAAAACGGAATTCACACAATAACCATTGCAAAAAATCGCGGTTTCAAATCCGTTATCGGAAATATAATAACATCAAACGTTGTTTGACACTTATAAGTATATAAAACAATCAAAAAACTACTGTTAATAATAATTAGTTATCCATTTCAAATACGTTTCAATAAGGCAACCGAAATTTTGGCAAATTATAGCCTCCAGTCATTCGAAAAAAACTCTCTAAATAATTACCAGTTATCCATCAACAATCATTGACCACTCAAAAACCAAACCAGAAAAAAGAGTTAACAATTTCATAAATCGAAGTGAACAACTTTTGCTTAAAGTGACATAACACATCCGAATAATTTGAAATTTCTTTTCGAGTTTCTAGTCGACTTCAACAAGTTTTTTTCGTCTAGCCTCTTCAACTTTTGGTGCTCCTCCTTCGTGACCATATTAAGGAAGCGAATTGCTATGCATAACAGTGAATTGACATTGCCAAAAGACGCCAAAACGTGGAACGAGACGGAGAAGGCCAAGCAAAAAGAAATCGGAAGTTGTAATTCGTTGCGCATAACTTTGCGCGCATCAACGTCGCGATTTCTAATCAAATCGATACGTGATCGACGAACGATCGTCCTTATCAATCGCATGGATCGATTGACCGAATGCCAGCGAGCCAAAAACGTACGAGGAATTGCATTGTTCGATTTGATTGTTGATTGAATTCGTTTTCGCGTTTGGATCGACCGTGCGTTGTTTATAAACGATGCGTGGTTTTGTTGTAAGGTCGTTAGTCCTTCATTCTTGAGGACATCCAACGCAAAATGTTCAAAATTTACACCAAGAACGAGAAAAACAAGAAACGAAAATTCGAGTTGTTCGATTCTTTTGTCAGTTTGTTTTTCAATTTTATTGTTGCTCATTTTTGGTATGTAAATTTTGTGGTTCTTTTTCAAAGTGAATCATCCTGAAGACTTCACTTTATTTATTCATTTTTTAATAAACAATTGTGAAGAACAAAATTTAGTAATGCAAAAAGAAATTGCGATAATTTGTCATCCAAATTCGTTATCATCATAAAATTCATGTAAATTACATATTTTAATCTCTAAATGCTATAATTTCAACCAAAAAATTCCTAAATTTGTTGGTAATTAAACAATCACATCATTTATGACCAAAATGTGTAATCAAATCCATAAACTTAATTAAGCAACCATAAAATTTAACCAATAATTCTCCAAACACTTGCAACTTCATTGGAATGCAAAATTTCACAGTACAAACGCCGATTCATTAAACTAATATTTAATTACACATCAAACAAAAAAAATAATAGGAAAAAAACTTACATTGATTAGTAACAACTTCCGGTCGAATGCAATATCCGATTAATTTACACAACTTTATCCACTTTCAGTTTTTTGTTGTTGTTGTTGTAGTTCCTTTCGTCTCGTAATTCTCCAAATTTCTGTACTTTATATAAAGTTTTATAACGATCTAGTAGGCCGGTTGTGATTACAGATAACAAAAGCACTTATCACACTTTTCTATAGTTGGCTTTGGTTGAAACGCGACTCGTTTTGGAATTTCTAGCGAGGAACGCGCCCGTCCGTTTCCGCTCGATGATGCACCATCAACGACCAACGACTGACTGAGTAGCTTGAGGATCCTGCAAGTGACTTAACAGGCAGCGCCGAACGGAAAAGCCACTCGCGCATGCGCATTGTCTCCTCACGCTCAGTCGGCTTGAACGGCACGAGAAGGAGAGAGAAGTGAGTAAATGCAATAAATAATAAGTGTAATTCTGATGCGTACGTGTTTCAATGGACAAATTATTTTATTAAGGTTAAGAATTATGGAATTGTAAAAATTTTCTGGAACTATCAAGGAAATGTTTATAAATTTCGTCAATTAAATTATTTCGGCTTTCTCTTTGGTTGATTCCATGATTGAAGGAAGTTTTTCCAGGAGGAATTTCAACAAGTGTTCTGGAAATATTAATATTAATTAATTTTTGTAATTAAATTTTCAAGTAGTTCATCGAATATTTTCCAGTTTTATGAACTTTCTATAGTAATAAACAAATTTCATCTATGTAAATGATAGAAAATAGGATTTCACACAGGAAATCCGATCTCATATCTCAAATCATTTTTCGATTCCATTTCATTTTCAAAAATAAATTGCAATTTGAAAGTTGACAATCATGAGTTTTCAAACATGGAAGGTTTACCAGATTAATTAACTCTTAGTGAATGCAATGTCTGCACATAATTGTCAAAATTAGAATGGCACAAACTTTGGGTAATACTTTGAAAGTATTACCGATTAAACTTCCATTAATTTGTCACCAAATTGCAATTATCATTAACGTGAATTACTAACGATTCTTGTGATTGGTGTGATTCTTGGCGTGGGCCACGAATATAATCAATTAATAATTACAGAAATGATTGGACTTTCATTCGCACTCTGCTCATGAATATTGCAACAAATTCTCGGCGATAATTGCGATTGGATTGGTGTGACATTAAAATGTTGCTATATGCAAATATTTCATTGTTGCTTGTTCAGGTAAAACCGATGTTAACATGACATAATCGATGGTTTTCGTCGAGCACGTGTGGTTTTTTATTGGAATTATTTTGTTGTACTGGTTTTCAATCATTTCAGGGAAAATTTGTTTTGAAAAAAATAAACCAACAACAATGATGTGAATTTTAATTAAGAAGTTGCAATTAAGATGAGATTTTAATGATGGGGACAGTTAAGGAATTTTTTATGAAAGATTTTGTAAACAAAAACACAAATTTGGTGGAATTGATGGAAATTTTATTAAAATTTTGATTATGAG
>JARJDZ010005207.1:0-41074 GCA_030264555.1 Aleochara sp. GC000083 | reverse complement strand
TCACTGGTCTGACAGCCCGAATTGCATCCAAATGGGAATTAAACGCTTTTATTATTGAATTACTCGCATCGTCCACGGTTCGATATTTTATTTTGTCGTGGTGTGCAAAAAATTTTGCAAGCTCTCCAAAAATGTTAACAGTATCAATCCGGGTAGCTAATTTACAACTTTCAAGTGGGAAACAATTGAACACATCTGTAGTACTTGTATGAAACAATAACACGGGGAATATTTGTTTGTGACAAAGCCCATGAAAGAATTAAAACAACCTGTTTCCACTCTGGTCAATTTGCTGCGCGTGATTATCAAACGACATCGCTTTATCGTTCATCCTCCACTCGTTCACTAGCAACCCTCCTGACTCCCGGACCCAAAACTCATCCCCAAAACTTGATAGCCTAATACCCCTAAAATGCATGCATTGGTTTATACATAGATTGGATGCTCAAAATCCTACCATGGATGACTCTAGTTTGAGTTGTTTACAACCATGCGTAGTTTCACTGCCAACGAAAATGAAAACAAAATCCGATAGTGTCCTACTAATTGCCAACAAAATTCGATTAACGGAAATTGAAAATCGATACATCCATGTTTCGTTTTCACAGCGTTGAAGCTAACAAATCTGGTGCCAGTTGAAATTTCTTGTAGGTAGAGTATTTTTGGGCGGAAATATAATCCTTATGGGATTTTTTCGCAATTATCGCAAATCCGCATGGCTAATATTCAATATGTAAATTTATAGTTTCACGCTTCGGGGAGCTTCGCATCATCATGCATGGATCAGGCTGGAGGAGGCGGCGTGGGTGGCTGAGGGTGGCTGGGAAGAGGAATAGGATGCAGGCCGGCGGCGATGGTGGCGGCATTGGAGAGCCAGACATTCGTGAGAGGGGGCAAGCCTGGAGGGTGGTAAAAGTACGCTAAACGCAAAAGTAAACGTAGTCCCTTGCTCCCGGACCACCACCAGCAGTGCTGCCCCCAATGCACACACACATTCATCCGTGGCGGGCGGAAAAGAGGCGGCGAACTCCCGGGCAAAAACCCACCAAAGTGAAACGAGGAGACAAGGGATGAACGCAGACAGGCAGAGTTCAAAACACCCTTTTTGGGATGAAAATCACTGCCAAGTGCAAATGTGTATTAGCTGTACACGAGGTGCTCCAAATATTTGCAATAAATCGATAAGGACCCAGATGTATCAAATGTTGACCCTAAACCAACTTCAAATTCTTAGATTGTTCACGATAGATATTTTGGTCGCAATGATGTTTGGTGATGATGGATGAGGTAGATTGCTGAAGAAATGTTTGCAACACTTGGTGGGACTTTATGGTAAGATTTTCGCACGTTGACGTTCATACCGTCCGTGCCACATCAAATCTCTAGCACCTTTTCGGGTTCAAACATTATGTTTTCGCCTTTTAACTTCCTCAGCTTTTACTTTTGCGCGCGCGAATAACGCGTCAGTAACATAAACATAAAATAAATGTTCCGCAAGTAAAACCCTCTTCTCGCCGCGTCCCTGTGTGGTTCGACGGTGTGCTTTACCTTTTACCTTTTGGATTTTACGACGACTCCTTCGTCGTCGTAACAAAACCATTCGTCGTCATCCACGTGCTGCATACAGCGCACAAATCAACAGGTCAGAGCTGATGTAATTTCGGATATTAATTAAAATCATGCAGAGAGACAGCTCCGAAATAAAACTAATTAAAGTTGTTTATGGGCTGGAATCGAAGAGCGCAATAAAAATCAATAATCGATCGATAATTTTCTCGAAATTAAAATGTACGTTTAATAAAGTACCAGCGTGACTGGCAAGTCGCTACCGTAATGCCAATCGGCGCCTCCATAAGACGCATTCGCATTCTACTTAAGTCGACTACCAGCTTACAACGCCGTCGACGTCGTCGTCGTCGTGGACGTCGTAGACCAAGCCAACTCAACGTGCCACTACAACTACAACTAACATTACATTAACTAACAAAATGAGACCGACTCGGAGCCAGACGAGAGCATTGGAGCGAGATGGTAGGCTTGGTTATGTATGGTTATGCGACTAAATGACTTAACAGAAGAAGAAAACAACCATCAAAGCCAGCAGAGAACACGCGCAAGACATTTGTGAGCAAGCCGTGGAATGATCAGAGGAGTTGCCTTGATCGAGAATGCTGACGACAAGGATGGGGGAATTCTCGTAAGTCGTTTCATTCGCATTTCGTAAACGAATCGTTATTGGAACAACATTCAAATGTACAGAACAGCTCCAAAGGTTTCGGAATTATATTTGAAATACATTATGTTTACTATGATCACTTCAAGGCTGGTTACGCTTTATTTGGTACCAGATACCTTAGACTCATGCGGTCCAACGTAAGCTACCTTAGACACTCTAGGATACCTTGATTTGTATGAAGATATCCTTTTTGGTCCAATGCGGATAGGTCTTCAGAGTAATCCTGAAATGATGATAACCCAACCTCTAGAAAGCTGGAGTCCTAGGTACCAAGGTAACTCCGGATAGAAAGAGAGGGATGCTTCTTACCATCAAGAAGGTTTGATATCCTAGCCTTGGAAAGTGTGACCACAGGCAAAATGTGGAAGCCTCGTGACTATCCTCAAACCATTTCGAGGTTATACTTCCTAGGTAGCTCAATATTTGCCCTAAGTGATACTAACAGTGACAATGAAGAAATAGAGAGACTTACCTTTGTATAGTCCAGATTCTGTGTCCCAAGTCCGAAGTTTCAGGTTAGCTTCCTTAGGGTTTCTCCGCCTGTCGTGTAGATCACTTGAAGGCACATAACCAAACTGTATGTAGATGTTGGCAATGGTGATAATGCGGCTCATTCCTATGCATAATGCATTGTGTGCCACACCAAGCACCAAACATACTGCATGCATCGCGTTTTGTTTGTCATTTGTTATTTGACTTTTGTACCAAATAAATATACACATCCCCACTTACCCAACAGTGTTGCAAACATCACCCTACACTGTTACCATCAATAACAACCACCATACTACAACAACCCTAGCAGATTTTAAATACCAAGCAATAACATTGCAGCCCTAACAGTTTTGGCTGCCCTATGTTACTATCTTACTCTATGGTTCCTGGAGGTTTACTGGGAACACCCCGTATAAATAAACAACACATGAAGCGCTCGGTTATTTGGATTTTGATGCCCGCAGTTTGTCGCCCGATGTTCTTCTGGTGGTGTGATGGCCTGTGTTGTCTAATTAACATATTTGCTTTTTGTCACACTCACTGTCACTTGGTTGTGCATGTCCCATCCATTGAAATGTCTTCGGAAACAATTATCGGCTGGGCAGCCGACATTCACAATGAGGATGAAATGAATGCGTCTTCGGCGAGCGTGGACGTGACGAAATTTTGAGTTAAATCACAAACTTAAACAGTTTCAAGTAATGTTACTTAAGTCATTTGTCAAACAGACGTGTGCTGTACTTTTTGTCTTCGCTTTGTTGCTTGGGGTTCAGTGAGAGGAGAATTCTTAACCTTGTTGTTTGCACAAAGAAAAGGCGAAATTAAGTAGCTACAGCCTTTTGAATTGTTGTTGCTGAGTAGTAAGGAAATTTTTGAAAATTTGGTTGAAATGGTGAAGACCACATGAAGTTCGAGTAGTCAATTCATTATTGGATCTTCGGGCGTGTTCTGGGGCTGCATCGGGCGTCAATCAGTAAAGTATACTTATCGTCGTTCACTAAATACTAAATACTATGGTGACTTGCTAAAGCATGGCTTATATACTTGGAGGACTATATAGAAATGTAAATGTGCATTCGGCAAACCGAAGTACATAAAAGTAGCGCTCAGAGAGCCGCTGTATATAAATAATTATAGGCCTCACTTAGTCGTTTCTATATATAGAACAAAAAAACTGTGCTTGCTTCGTTTACACTAAACCACTAGCTACTAAAACCTGATTCCAAGTTACCATCTACACAAAACCAGTTCATCTAAAAAATTTGGACAGCAACAATCAAAGACAACTGTCTATGAGCAATTTCCTTGGATTAAGTCAAAAGATTCCTTATGGGACTTTGGGTGTTTCTAGTGACTAAAAGCGAGTGATTCTCGTAGACTAGCTGCGTGTAAGTGGAGCAAGGCAACGCAAGCTTTCAGAGCGTGTAACCCCCAGCGTTTTATCTCGTTAACGATGCCAGACATCGAGAACACGGCTAGCAACTCGCAGCACAAAACTCAGCACTATGGACTCGCACTTACACACTCGCTGCGAAGAACGAGAAGCATAATCGAGTTTATCGTCAGCGCACGTCATTCGCAACGTGTCTCTTTCGTTCGCAGGATAAATGCCCATCATGCATCCTTATCGGTTTGCTTGGAAGCCCCAACTCGTCCGAGTCTGTAGATGTAGTGTGTAGAGCGAGTGACGAGTGTATGCGCAAAGTAGGGAGCGAGTGCGCGTTGAATGCAGTCTTGTTTTTTTCGCATTGGGAAAAAAGCTGGTGTGTGCTAGAGCGAGCACGAGCGAGAAATACGTTGATGTGTACGTAATAAATATAAATGCGTATGCAATGAGTCTGAAAGAATAGAGGCGAACCACACGCACGCTATGCGGCTAAACAGGGCGCGAAAAAAGGAGAAAAATGTAAACCATGTAACCACACCCAGATGGAAATTGTTCCTCGCTGGAGCTGCACAACAAATGAAATGTGGCTGGGCTGCTGGAAGTAAAGATGAAGAAGTGGTCCGGTTTCTGAACATGATTGATACATTTTCGAATGGTGAGGTTGAAAGTTAAAAGGTTCTCGAAGGAGGATTGAGGATCTGAGATAAGAGAAAAATGTCACTTGGGGCTTATAATTAATTCATAACGGATTTCAAACAGCCTTCGTTTACTTCCAAGTGTTCTTCAATGGTTTGGTCTTCTTGGGGTAGTGATACCATCTTCAGGTCTTATTTTTTACGAGGATATGTAGCAGTTGTTTTTCAACCTTCTTGGTTTGTGGTGGGATGTGCACACGGTCGCTGCCTGGTTCCTATTATAACGCCGAGTGCGAATGAATGGATATGAAAGTTTTTAGAAAGTCGGATGGTTTCATGTGCCAACTTGCAAGTGCCGAACGAATTGCGCGCTGGTGAGTTACGAACGACGTGACGAGTTATTCAGTACGCACCACGAAGCGTTGCCATTTCATGATGCAAATTGCAGAAAATCAAATGGATGTGTTGATGTCACACACAAATCGCTCTTCATTTCTAGAGGAGAGAAATATCCCAAAGAAACTCAAACAAAATTAGCCACCCAGCCAGTGGCCAGTATCCAGCAAATTCCTCTAGAGGCTTCTGGGATCCACAACATCAAATTTCTACACTACTGATAGATCTATTATCTAGTATCCCAGAAATGTTTATGCAATTTCAATGTCATTCTTCTTCTTCGTCTAGTTGGTAGGAAGTATGGAAATCTCTCAGGTCTGGATGCAGAGTTATGAATATGGATAGTAAGGCAGTAGGGTAATGCAAAATAATGCAGCAATGCTCAAGAACGATACAGTTCAGTGCTTCCGGAAGGATATTTAAACGACTTCCGGTCCTACACACACAGTGGGGCACAGTTATTTACAGTTTATATTTAACAACTGGGTTATGAAATCGCATAGAAATGGAACGCGTTGGCTCGTCTGTCGTTCGGAGTAAGTAAGCTGGGCAAGCGCACACTCGTCGCAGATTGAATAGAAGAACTGTTTTGCATTAAGTTATGCCTTGACACGCACGCGCAATCACGCACCGCATCGGCACCAAAGTGTTCGCACTCTCGGCAGGCTGTGATTAGCTGAGTGTTGGACTATGACACTCTTGAGTCCCTAAACCTTACAATACCTTGTAACTTAGAGAACCAGGGTAAAAGAACCCTGGAACTTTCTGAGTTCTTGGATCTTTCCGAGCTTATCAAATTTCTGCAAGAAGTTGCACTTTTTTTACTATTCTGTACATAGGAGATCATGATACTGCTACAAGCTTCCTAGAGTCCGACGGAAATCCATAGGGCAGAAGTATGGATGCACTTTATGGAAGTAGATCCAAAAAGGGTACAGTGCAAGACCCCAGATCTGGGTTCACATTTACCGGGTCAGAAAGTCTTCAGAAAAGTGGCTGATGAAGATCTCTTGCTAAGGTTGCCCTATAAGAAAATAGTCTGCACTTACTCCTTTCAGTTTTCTAAAAACTTGGATATTTTGGGGCACCTAGAATCATTAACGTCTTCTTCAGCTTAGAAGCTAAAGGCTGCTCTAATACTTAGGGCTGTACAGAAATTCTGGACTCTAGTCCTTGAAGGAGGTAGACCCTAAGAAGGCTTCAGAAGCAGACTACCAAGGAAACGGGTTTCTCAAAAGCGACCCTTCATATTCCTAAAGGTTCAGACAAATTGAAGTGGTTGATACTTTGGGATACTTCCGATAGATAATCTAGAAGATCTCAGAATTTAGAGTGCTACAAAAATTCCCCAAAACTACTTTGAGTTGTTGTTGAATTTGGTCGATTTTTCCCAATAAAGCTTAAATGATACAAGACAAAGATTTCGTGTTAACTTCCTAAGATTGAAGAGGTGACTAAAATAAAGCGTTTTTCAGCAATTTCCTCCCAAGAAAAGGTATAATTAAGACGCCATTAATCAATTTGAAAAGCCTTTAAAATATGCTGCATCACGGCGAACATGAGAGGCAATTTGAAAATGAAAGAGAAAACATGTCGTGGCAGTCACTGCCCAGCGAAGGTAACGGTTGTGAGAAGACTAGGCTCCTCGGGAAAATTATGACCCGTAACTAACGCTCATTTGATGGCGAAAAGTGCGCGTGGAAGAGGTAACACCGCCATCGGTCGGTATCCGCTGCAACGGTAGCGACCCGCTGTAATTAATTGATTCATAAAATTAATTACAAAATTAACACGTTAATTAGTACATTAATCAAAGGCCTACCTGCCTAGCATTTAATGCCCGCATTCGCTAACCTGACTCTGGAGGCAGCTAAATTGGCCAATTTACTGACAGCAATATGATAACAATCTTCATTGAGGAAAAAAGGAGACATGCAAAATCGTGCAAATCCCACCATGATGGGACAAATCTCGTTATGAAAACTGAATGTTATTAATTTCTAATTAAAAACTTTCTCTTCTTTCATCTTCGGAAGCGCATCCAGTCGAGGAATATTTATGAGTGTCGTAATAAAATTCTGATTGATGTTTAAGGTTGGAAGTGTGTATCCATTCGGCAGAGGAGAGTGGCTTTTGACTGCTTGCTGCATGGCAATTATATTGTGTGTGTTGGGTCTGTTGTGAGTTTTCCTCGTTTCCACGAAAAAGCATTACTTGCGCCGTGTTATTACAAACGAAAGCATTCCGTAATAATAGGCTTATTAATGTTTAATACGTTATTATGAGGATTAATGCCTCCAAGAATGGCGACCCCAGACTTCCTTCCTTGTTTGTCATAGAACAAATAACTCATAAATAATCGATTGAGCAATGGCTTCTACAGTCGGACTTAATAGCTTGAAAAGGATAAAAAGGATAAAAGGTCAGCGGAAAAGACCGGAAAAACATTATGTATTAATTTATCCTTGGAACCCACAATCGAAACCTACATCAATATCTGAGATGGAAGATAATTTTCTGAGAGGGAATTCTGAATCCTGGATTTTGAGACCCAGGAAGAGATTTGCTGTGTCCCAAACACTCAATTTCTAGACCTGACAAACTCATTTCTGTCTGAAGTTCCGGAACCGATAGAAACTTTCTACCATCTGATCTTCCTAGTAATTGCACCAGTTTCTGGTTCTGTTATCAAAGAAGCTCAAATAAGACCAAACCATAATCTAATAAACCTTCAGAAAGTAATCATTTTTTGATTAAAGAATAAAATCCCGAGTACGTGAAATTCGTGTGGATAGGATAAGTACAAAATACACAGCAACGTGGTTCCATCGCATGGGACTCCGCATTCGCCACCGCCACCGCCGCCGTTAGTTATCGATCTTGGAGCGCGTTTGCCGTTCTATCTGGCAAACGGGACGACGACGTCGACGAAGACTCCTCGTTCAGACGACGCTGAGGGGCTTCGCTCCGTTTGAGCGCTCCCTTTGCGCCAGAGCGGTTCGAGGTTCGCGGAATGCCAGCTCGAATACCTCGCTTGAAACGAACCAAGAAACTGCACTGCCACGCTACGTGTATTCCAACAGTGGAAGAACGAGAGAACGTCGTGTCACGCTTCCAATCGATGCACGCTTGCAACGAATAAGAAACGGCAGCCTGGAAAATACGAAAGGCGATTGAACGAAGAAGACAAAGAAGAACTATATGCCGCATGTGGAACGATGGAACAAGTTGGACGTATTCGAGAAAACCATAAAAGCAATAAGAGATGTCAGTACGAGCACCACGTTTGGTGCTGGGTTTGGGATATCTTCGAAGAAATTCCAATTTTGGCGTTCATTTTGTTGTACCAATCAGAAACCCAAAAAATACCTACCTAGACCAACTATAATATGAGCGTTTAATGATGAAGCAGATCTGGAATTTATTTGGTTCATTTAGATTTTTAGGAGGAATATAAAAAAAATTCGAAGGTGATCACATAATTACATCCCGGGGAATTTTTTGTTAGAATTTATTTGGTTTCTGGGCGATGCGAGTGAAAAAATGATCAGGGGCACAGCATAGAATCGTGAGGCCTATTGAAATACCTCTTGTACCTCTTCTACCTCTCCCCATGGTTCGTCTACCTCCTCAGTGTTGATGCGCTCATTTCATTTCGTTCCCCTTCGAAAGCTCCCTTTTTGTATGCGTGCTGTGCGCTCCCTCGTGACGCAACCGAATGGAATTATCTATGCCAGGGACACACAAGTTTCGTCGTTCTGAACGCTGCCTGCTCTCGCTTGACGTTGGAATAATGTGAAAAATCCAATTTCGTCGACGAATTGCAGACGTTCGTTCTGTTGGATGTGCGTTTGCGATGCGCGCCGAATGCGACTGACGCTAATCAAAATTACTTTATGCGTACTTACCATCTGCGACCTCCCGTGCACGTTTTGTTGTTGTTTTGTTATACACGATTCTGATCAATATTCCGATACAATAAGGCATTTTTAGGAATATTTAGTAGCAGGAGAGCAGCGACACGCACCATGCGAGTATGGATCGCATGACACGCACACGAAACTCGGCTTCGTTCTACGCGCATTTCTCCTCTCGTATTCGGATACCATTTCCAAACATAGCCACACAAGCATCAAACTTCGAGCAAATACCACGCAAGGTGGACATTTTGAATGCATCTCTATTGTTTGCTAGGTATATGATTAAGGTGCATTCCATTGTTGATAGACAGCCTGAGTAAAGTTTTTTTTTTGAGACATTTTTGTCTCTTTCTGGTTCTGCCTCTTTCTGGCTCCTGATATGTGGGTTGATTTGGCAACGTGGCAGTTTCGTCAGACATCTCATCAAGTATGAAGCTCAAGTTTATTGCTGTAATTTCCTCGACTCGTTCGATTAGCAATGTCATGAAATTTCTTGAATCCTATAAATAATTTTTATATGATGTATTAGTAGAATTAGTAGAATTCTTTCTCCATTTTGAATTAGCAGATGGTAAACTTTGATGGCTGAAAACATTATCACTGCCAATTAACTAAAATCTGGTTACATGGGTAATTTAAGGAAAGTTCAACATTTTGCAATTGATGTTTATTTAATCATACTTTGGTTTACTTCATCGATACCAGAACTAGATGATTGGTGCATTACAGGAGTAATTTTCCAGTCCCGAAGCCCAAAATGTTTTTGCCGAATGCCAGGAGAATTTTGGCAATGCAACCTAAAGTATTGACAAGGAGGATGGCAATGGCTTTAATGACGCGGATTGATAAGCTGTCTCTCGAGCCGAATAAACCTCCAGTGAGTTTGCCAAGAAGACCTCCGCCATTTGAACCTCCGAAAAGTCCGCCAAGGAGTCCTCCGCCATTAGATCCTCCGAAAAGTCCACCAAGGAGTCCTCCGCCATTTGATCCGTCATTTGATCCACCAAGTAATCCACCGCCTCCAAGCAATCCTCCGTCGAGTAATCCACCACCTCCAAGCAATCCTCCGTCGAGTAATCCACCGCCTCCAAGCAATCCTCCGTCGAGTAAACCACCGCCATTGGATCCACCAAGGAGTCCTCCGCCATTTGATCCTCCACCAAGTAAACCTCCATCAAGTAAACCTCCGCCATTTGATCCTCCACCAAATATGCTATCTGCGGCGTTTCCAGCAAGTGAACCAAGAATACCTGGAAATTTTTTAAGAACCGATGTAATTTAGAAATTATTTCAATTTGATAATATTTACCTCCTTGGACAAGGAAACTCATGCACAAGAGAACTTGGCAAACGAGTAGGGCCTTGTGGAAGTACATTTCGATCTTGTGGTTTTGTTGATGGTCTGTGGAGAAGTGGATACTGATATCAGAATTTCGCCTCAATTTATACAAATTATTAAGTTGCTTAATCATTATTGATTGTCAAAGTCATCTGCAAGTACAGCTGTTAATTTGATTAAAATATTAATTATTGTTATAATGAGCAAAACCATTTAATTATAGACGCAATTGTATTGTATAATTGTTTAAATGCAATAAACATTGCAGATTATAACTACATTGTATACATTATAATTACAATATATAAAAATTTACGATTTTATATTTGATAGGACCGGCCCAAAAACACAGGACTAAATGCCCAAAATTGTAATTTCATTGTAAATTAATACAACCAAGTTTCTCATGTTTCTCAATAGAATGAAAATGAACGTGTCTTAAATTTAGAATCTGCTTGCATTTTTGAATGGTAAATTGCTTTACCATCTGATAAAAATCTTTATTGATTTAGAATCTCTGCAGATGCAGCAAAAAAAGTTGAATAGATTGGGTACCACACCAACCACTTTGGGTAATAATACCGTAATAAACATCTTAAACAACCCTCATTATCAATAAACCAACACCCCAAATTGATCTCAGATGTGCATTGTGTGCACAAGATGTCCGAAACACGTCAAAGACCGCACGCAAACTTCCTTGGAAATTATATTTATTGACATTCAATAAATGTGAAGATAAACCAAATGTGAGGGTTCTCCAATTTTGAATTCAGCGTATGCAATAAACTGAACCTCACTGCAAAGCCCTAAAACCTTTCCAAGTTTCCGATGTGAGTCCCCTATGTCAGAAAAAAAGTATTCATCGTCCCTGCTGCCACCCACTTACAGGGGTCGGCAGTTGGATTCTAACGCCCCCTGAGGTCTCTACAACGCCCTATGATGGGTGCCACTATTCCTGTCGAAAACCATGGGTTTCAAGCTATAGCATTCCTGTTCCGTCTTTCTGGATGACTTTTGATGATGATATGCAAGTCGAACTTCATGTCATTCAGAAATTCCAGATCAGAAATGAAGCTAACCATGAAAGTGACTCTAACTTGATTTGGAACGCATGAAACCTGGCAGTAAGTTGAATATTCTGGAAGATCGAGGATACATTTCAATTCAAAAGGTATGGGAGCTTGTAATTTAAATATAATATTTGCATATTCAAGTATTTATTGTAGCATTACAAGGTTCATAAGCCGGTGTTTCGAATCCATTATAGCCCTCTAAAAAAGAAGTCTGGGTTGTGCGCCAAAAGCGCCCAAATCAGGTAGACTGTTGAAAAGAATACGCAAAACCAACATGAGCGCTTTACTCAGGAGCTGCTGAAGGTCCTGTGGAATTGGAAGATTGAAGAAATCCCCCACTGAAGCTAACGAATAACATAACTACAATAAATACTTCTGTTGTCATTTTTGGCATGATATTACTTACCAGCTTGAGCCATGCCCAAGACCAGGAGGATTTGGCAGAGAAGGATTGCTTTGAGGAAATTCATTCTGCTTGTAATGTTGTTGGTGCTCAGTGAGTACTGACTTTGTTTCAACAATGTCAGCATATTTATACAGAATTTTAAAGTGTCAAATCATCACTTAGTAATTGATTTTCACGTTATTATCACTTAATTATAATAATACAATATTAATAATTAATTCAGTTAATTTGTAGGTGTTGCTTTTGTAGTCTGAT
Organism: Aleochara sp. GC000083; assembly: GCA_030264555.1. Classification (NCBI taxonomy): domain Eukaryota; kingdom Metazoa; phylum Arthropoda; class Insecta; order Coleoptera; family Staphylinidae; genus Aleochara; species Aleochara sp. GC000083. The sequence goes on along the minus strand of JARJDZ010005207.1, from coordinate 28,929 downwards.
AATGTTAAATGATGACTGACGGGTTTCTTGTCCAAATTGTTTATATTGATTGTTCCTGCATTTATAATTTTTAATGATTTAGAATTTACAGGATCAGGGCATAACATTTGTTACCAACCTCAGAAATTTATTTGATCGTGGGTTGATGCCTATAGTTTTCTGAGATTCCTTCAACAACCAAGGGTTTGTGCCATGGCTGAAGCATTCATAACAAATCGAGTATAATTATTGCAGCATGAAACTAACTCCAAATTTTTCGATTTGTATTATTACAGTTATATCTAAAATTTGGTATACATGAGTGTTTTTATTTATTATTTTCCAATCTTGGAAGATGCTAGGATAATATTTTTCTGCTTTCAATATTCTTCAACTTTTCTCAAGTGAATGATAAGGGATATGGGAGTGTGAAAATCAAATATAAAATTTGCACATTCAAAACAACTGTTTATTGAAGCATAAAAGAAAAATCAGAACAACGTTTTCGAATCCAATAAGACATCCTACCAATGCATTTTGCGTTCTTCGCCGATGCCCAATGCTTCCAATGCTGGTAGAAGCCGTCCAATGTTACGGATGATTGTCATTAGCACTCTCATGAAAAGCTGTTCAATGTCGGCCGGCATCATAGAGTTTAGATAGTCTGCAATTATACCTGGAATAATATAATAACAAATAAATGTTTTCGTTAGTTTGATTTTATTTAGTTACTTGTTTGAGCCATGCCCAAGACAAACAGGATTTGGCAGATAAAGATTGCTTTGAGGAAATGCATTTTGGCCGTAATGTTGTTACTGCTGGATGAGTACTGTTTGTAGTTCGATACCTCATACGTATTTATACAGAATTTCATATTAACAAATCATTACTTAGTGATTCATTTTCGATTCAATCGACTAGTTAATTACAATTTTAATAATTATTTCGGGTCATAACTTTTTCGTAGGTGTTGCAGGTAATCGCAATTCCAATGTTTGGGATAAATGAATACGGATAATTTCACATGTTTGAAATTTCTGTATATTCTGAAACTGAAATGATAATCGAGTAATCACGACAAGATCGAAGCGGAACATGAAAAGTACCGAAAATATTTCAATGCCTTTGAAGTTAACAGCAATCGGATATGTCCCATTTTTTATTGTTCCTTTGTCAGTATATAATCTCGGTATCCCAAAAGATTCGTGTTTCATGATATGCAGAAATAATAAACCGTGATTTATCTACAACTTTTATCATTTTATGGCAGGTTTGTCCCATTATTATGGTAACGGCTGAAGAGCCCAAGAAAGACATATGTTTTAGCCAAAATTATCTGCATACAACATAACAACATGCGCCACCAGAAGAATCAAGGAATAAAAACAAACAAAATTATACTTAATATATCCCAAACAGATTTATTAATATGTAAAAGGGTAAATCTTGAAGCATTTAAAATCACATAACTATTGTTTCATTTTCTTCTGTAGCATCTTCTTTAATCTCCGGTAATTTTTGGTTTTCCAAGAGTGCGGGTAAAGTTACACCAAATAATTCGGTAATTTCACTGAAAATAATGGCTGCCAGCTGCTTTATTATCAATCCAGGGCTATCCAGAAATTCGTCAATTAGGCCTTCCTCCACTGATGACAAAGGTGGTTCAACCTTGTCCAGAACTGAAATCAAATTGTAACAAATATGAAAAGGTCCAAGAAGGTCCAATAAAAAATCATGGTATACCTGGTAACGGGTCATAAGTGCGTCGTTGACTGGAGCTATTGTCAGTTAAATAATACAGAAAAGTTTTACCAGCTTTGACAAAGCAGGAAGCAATTTTGACACTCAGATCGGCGAAGAACATGAAGATTCGCATTGGCAGGCTAAGACCGGAAGTATCCGCTGAACCTATAAGGTATGGCCATTATTAATAATAATTAATTAACAAGGTTACTCTTGAAACAACCTGTTTGTGCGAAGCCTAAGCATAACAATAATTGGCACACGAATACCACCTTGTAGAAATGCATTTTGTTACTCTTACGGTCTCACAGAACAAATGAACATTTATAGTCATAATAGATTCAATTTATTGTTATTTTGTATTTTACTATTGGATTGATTTAATTAAACTGTAATACAATGAATTTACGACCGTAGGTTATTGTGTGATTATGAAATAAACTTTTGACGATCAAATCATATTGATTTTATGGTATTGCAGAGGTTAATTACGTATTACCCTTTTTATATCATACGTGAATGAATGACAAATCACGAAATATATGGTTTCAAGTCAAATTTTGATTATTTACTTATGAGATTTGCAAAAATATATTGCAAAAATATCAACAATTTTGGAGTTTATCTCGGGTCGTGGGTGCCATTATAACTCTCGTCTTTCTCGAATACCTTGAACAACCTGAAGGAACAACTAGGAAGTATAATACATTCATACATTCTAAGAGCACAAAACCTGAAAACAGAGAACATTGTCGAAGGGTTTACAATTGATTGGTGTGAAAACATCATAATTGCTCAGATTCATTGCATATATTTATTCATCATGTAACATATTGTCCATATTGCTAACATATAAAACAATCAATTACATTCAATACATATGACGGGCGCTTTTGGATAGCATTTCAACTGGTGCCATGTATGCGATTTGGGCAGTAGTGGAAGCATCCGGTAAGGATCGGCGAGCCCTTAAACCCATGACGCCTTGAAGGACCGTTCCACCAACCCTGATAACTAACTTAATCAGGGAAACAACGAAAGAAAGAGCAGTCATCACGATGTTTTTAGGTATGCTTAAAATCCTTGAAAGAACAGATCCGGAGCCCTGACTCTTCAAGTCACCTAAAAGAATTTTAGAATGTATTCTGCGTCTTCAATCAATTATTTATCGATCTTTAATGATGCTATCGAAAAAGTTTACTTACAAGCTTGCGCCATACCAATGCATAAGAGCACTTGGCAGATGAAAACAGCTTTCAGGAATTTCATGATGTTGGGTTGTTGTTGTATTGCTGATCGGAAGCTACTACAAATATCGGCTGCTGAGAGGTTCAATTTATACTGTTCTGAAACTTGATCATTCATGGTTTGTATTTAGTAATTCATTGTTTCACGGAATTAATCTTGAATAATTGGTAGTGGGTTTTAATTATTGGAATATTAATATATGTAATTATTAAAGTATAATTGCAAAATACCTTATCTTTTATGAAATGAGAATAAACTATCATCTCTCTGTTGGAGAAGTGCGAAAGTTGATTAGAGAATACCAAATGTCGTCGAGGGAAAATAAGAGTTTGTCCTCCCTTCATGCAAAGATAAGTTCATTTTCAAATAAAATTTTATTTATTACATTATGCAAATTTTGTAAATATCATTAACAATAATAATGAATGAACAATATTTCTTCCTATTAGTAATACACATTTAGAATCTTTTTGTGCTGCCCTTGTCTTTTTTAGCTTTTCCTTCTGCGTCTGAACACCTCGTCCACAGCGAAAAGATGTCAACTTGACAAAAAGCTCTGTATCTCTGCGTCTCTCTGTGGTTTCTGCAACTCTCCAATCTATGGCATCTCTCTTTCTATAACTAACATACAAGACCCAAAGGTAAGACTGAAACACTACCGAAACATTTTCTACATATGGTGTTTATGGTAAACACCATGGCGGAAAACATATTCGTCGAGTAAAACAAATGCACCAGTACAGAAACAGATGAATCTTAGAAAGTAGCTCACAATTCAATCTTGGAACATTTTTCCAAATTTAGATCAACAACCTGAAACTTGTTGTAGTAAGTATAATATTATTCTGAAGTCGCTATTTCTTCTTTCTTCTAGCAAATATTTCTAGGACCAGACAAGATCTGAAGAGGGATTTGATAGGTGTTTAAATACCATAGCATTATTTTCAGATTGATTGTATTTCTTTATTCATTAAGCAACATATTATCCTGTCAACAATTGTACTTAATACATATGGCGGACGTTTTTAGATAGCATTTGAACCGGTGACATGTAAGCCATCTTGGTAGCAGTGGAAGCATCCGGTAAAGCTCGGCGAACCCTAATACCGATGACGCCTTGGATGAAGGTTCCAATAGCCCTGGCAAGGCACCTAAGCAGAGATACAACGAAAGAAAGACCAGCCATCACGATGCGCCTAGGGAAGCTCAAAATTCCTCCAAGAACTGATCTGGTGTCATAAGTCGCGCTTTTGCGGGCATCAGGGTTGAAGGCGTTGAAATTGTCCTCTTCACCGTTAAAACCATTCTCATCTAAGTTATAAATCGAAATGTATGAATATATTAGTCATTAAGGAGAACAGTGCCTTCAAATTGATACTTACCAGCATGAGCCAAACCAATGCAGAAGAGCACTTGGCAGATGAAGATGGCTTTCAGGAATTTCATGTTGGTGCTGTTGTTTTGCTGTTCGGGAACTGCTACGACTATCGGTTGTGCAAAGGATAAATTTATACAAATCCGAAACTTGCTAATTCATCTTCTGTAGCGTTGTATTATTCAGATATTCATTGTTTTATTGAGTGGATAATAATTGGTTGTGGGTTTAATTAGTTGGTTATTAATACATTGTAATTAAATTATTGTGTTGTTATGCTATAAAATCATTTTATGACCTTAGATCTGAGTAGGAGTAGGAACCATTTTTCAGATGATTGTGACAAGACCCTAGAATCAGAGTAGTTCCTTGACGGTTCTGAATGGTTCATTCAGTCTGATTCCTAGGTTCCAGAAAGAACTCAAGGTACAAGAACTGTGGTTAACTTCTTTACCCTATTTGGCACACCATCTCTGCATGAAAAACTCATCTTGATGTGATGAGATGAAGGTGTTCCAGCCTTCAGATCACCAGACCTTCCAAAAGATTTGACGCCCAAGGTGAAGTAACAGGAACAGTTCCATTATTGGACCAAAGTCATGGAATGGGTTTCAATCATTTCAGAAACCAGCTGTAACACAACTTTTCAGGTACCACCATAAAATAGCATGCCAACAAATTCTTATCCAATGGGAGTCATCAAAACTACTGTAAAGAATCATTCCATCGAAGTAACCAACATCTATATTCATGATGTCATCATTCTGGAAAACTACCAAAGCCTTGGATCCCATAAAACCATCAATTTATGAAGACGACTTTAATTGATTTGTAAACCGTATCAAGTTCACACATATGACGGACAATTTCAATGCATTCATAAGTGGAAACCCACGCATCTTGACGCGCTGGAAATATTAAACCATCCATGGAGCCCAGAAGGATAAGTACAGAGGTATGAACCCGTGAATGAACTTGCATGTGGTAAGTCGAGTCTATAAGGTCTACAGGCCTGTGGTGTGCGCTGGTCTCAAGTCCATCAGAGTCCGCATAAGCACTGGGATTGGGAGGTCATAAAGAATTCGTAATGGACGTCAGGGCACGCACACATGCCGGATCACATCGGTGAAGGCCCCCACATGCAAGCCCACTCGATGCAGCGCACTCGAAGGCTGCCAGAAACTACAGCCACACGTGATGGTTATCCGACGCGCCAGCCCCAATGCATTTATAACATATCCATGCTGCTGCATTCTGCATTTGGACTGGAGTGTCCAAGCTGCTGCCGCTTGGGTGGCTATCTTCGTCCCACTCTGCTGCATGCTTCCTGCAGCGGGAACAATGCTGGGCAACGTCATTAAATCAAATGGTCGTATCGCGTGTTCGGTCGACCCTTGGGCGTTCGGATCGGTCTTCGAGGTTGCTGAGGCAGCAATCAAAGAACGCAGTTTCAGGCCAGCGAATGTTATTTTATAGGTGATTTAGGGAAAGAATCAATTTATCAATTTGTAATGTAGTTGTAAGATTGACCAATTATTGTTGGCAGGAATATGATTACAAAGTAAAATTTCCAGAAAATGATAGTAAGTCATATTCTGAATTTTGCAAACTTTTTGATAGGCTGTTTTCTGGTAGCTTCTGGAAATAAGGTCTTTGGAGAAGAAATTATTTACTATTCTCTTTGGATTATTTTATTGGTGAAAATGTTTGAGAATGAAGGGATATTTAGTTCCAATTAGAAGTGGCTTCTTGAAAGTAGATTGGGGTTTGTCTTGTAGGTGATACTTTTTTCAAGTCATAACTTAATATATAATTTAATATTGATGAACAAATTGAATAAAGAATTCTTTGATTCTTGGAGGATACTTTCGTTTCTGGTATCACACCCGGGAAACCAGAGTGGACACAGGAAAGCTTTAGGATATAACAAGGCGCACAAACTTTAAAATCACATCACGTGAAAACGGTTGGACCAATTTGGGTAATTTTTCTTTTGTTGCATTTGAGATTATCAGGAGACGGTTTCTGTGAAAGAAAATTCTTAGAAAAACGACAGTGTTGATGCTTGAGCATACAGTCCAGAAATTTCATAACAATATGCGTTATGAACAGTCATAAACCAATATTTACATAAATACCTACCTATGTTATAGCAGAGAAAAATATTAGCATATAAATAGGATAACTGCTTGTCAATGATGTCTCAAAAGATTTAAACAATTTGTTTCATAATTTTTGATTCAAATTAAGATATTATAAAGCTTATTTTCTGATGAATATTTTGTGCTGTCTACATTGAAAATTTACTATTCAATGCATAAACTATACCTCAATAAAGTTGTATGAATAAAGTAATAGCTTAATTCAAACTTCCATTTTGTACATTACCCAGACTATAAAAGATACTTATGATTTTTATGTAATGAATAACAAATTTTCCACAAGTATCAACAAATTTATTCCCAAATAGAAAAGACAGGATTCTTAAGACTGGGAGCCAATACCGAAGAATAGGAAATAGGCAAAAGGAAGAACAGAAGCACCTCCTCATAAAAGGGAATGGAATAAGAAGGATAAAACATGGTGCAGGAACTAAGAAACAACCGACGATTGCTTTTGAGTATCTCCATGGTGGTATTGATCGGGACGGCTCGCCGCCTCGCAGGAGCAGCAGGAGACCCGACAGGACGACGGGAATGCAATCCTCCTGGAAGACGCGCGGCGGTGGGAGATGCCAACGCACAATTGACGCACCGCCGACGCACATGCAACCGCCGAAGCATTCCTGTTGGATATCCGCACCCGCTTTTGTTATCAGAAGGGAGTGCGAATTTTCCGCCAGGGATTGCGTCACAAGTTTCAACCACCACGCGTTCATTTTATACCTTATCCTTGAACACACGAACACTTTTCATTGAATCCTCCATTATTTAAAATATTCTTCTTCACGTGCAAATTTTTGTATATTTTTAATAAATGAATCCCAATTGACTTCATAGCTTACATATTAACTATTACTCTTCTCATCTTTCCGGAATTTTACTCCTGGAATCAACAACCCAGCAATTTTTAAATATGAATTCATTTGACAAATTCATTTGTTGAAAGATATCCATTTAATCGAAACGCATACACGTTTTTAAGCACGATAAGCATGACAAACAACTATGAGTACAACGCCTTGTAAGGAAACTGGATGCATTTATATCTATATGAAGGCAAGGATCTTAACTGAATACCAAACCATAAACTCGTAAGCGCGTCGCGCACGTAAATGAAAGTGTCCAACGATGGCATCGAATCGTCGTTGATGCACTTTCCGAGCGCTCAACATCATAATTACTCACTTAAACCAACTACCAAGCACCTAAACAAGTCTTCATTCAAAGTTAAGCACTCTATTAACCTAGGAGTATATGAGTGCGCAAAATTACAAATTGCAAAATCCACGCACACAGCAATCCACTCTGCAGTCTTTGAGAAAACGGATTGTGACGAAGATGTTCTGTAAAGTGCTGAAACATATTGAATGTACCATAAGTGAGGTCTATTGAACGTTATTAGAGTCAAATACGCTTAAGTGACTTAAGCTGTTTGTAGTAAAGTAACACTCATTAGAATCAATCGATTTAAAAGCAAAACATTAAGTAAATGCGGGTACACACAACATCTACTTCGAAGAATTATCGTATATCATAATGTTGTATTTATAGAAATATGACTGCGTTGGAAAATATTCAAAATATAAGCATTTTTATTGCAATGAATATACATATGTTGTGATTGCGAAAATAACCTAAAGAAGTGAAGAAGTTGATTGCAGCTTCAAGGATGAGTCCCAAAGAAGTCTACTCGAGGAAGTCTAAATTATGCAAATCTCTGAGCACGTGTGACATAAGGCTAGGACGACATGATAATTTGTTGAAAATCTATGAATAGAAATAATGTATGTATACGAAAATAGTCTATTCATACATTAACATTCAAACGAACTGAACCTACCTATAAGCTGTATGTGAATATAAGTAGTATACTTACGTTACTCATTCGAAAATTTCATAGTCATTCCGAGCAGAATGTTGTCGCCATCAGCAGTGCCGTCACATTGTGTTTGTTATTAACGCGTCGTTCGTGCCGATAGCATTTAACAGGCGCTTTGAAGTTCTGTATTGTGTTTATGTCACCCGTGCTTATTATCACCAGCGTTTTATGTAGTGGTTTTGGCTACATGCGAGTGCATGTCGAGTACAATTTTAGAATTAGCACAATTTGCTCGCGCGTATTTTATGCATAATGGCAATTTTGCTGTAATGACATTGGTCAAAAATTTCCAGAGAATATTACTTATCTTGCTGACTTCAAGGTTCGAAGCTTTTGTATTATTTTATACCGAATCCTTGGTTATTGTTTGAAAAGTTCTTAAAATCGAAGAACTAACGAAGAACTTTATTTGTTTCGTGGTTCCTTCAGAATCGTTTTGGAATTTTATGAGAACTAATTTCCAGAATCATCAAAGCTGCATTATGATATTGATAGCCATCATTGTAACAGTATTCAGAAATTGATTTTGGAATCGTATTGGAAATGGGTTCGGCAATTCTTCGAAAATGAAGTTTTGAAATATTGTTATCAATTATGCTTGATTATCAATTTGATCAAACGATAGAGAATCTAGACCATTTTTGGCAATGTTGATCATTGATTTTTGTATCAAGGTTGCACATAAAATGTATTAAAATTTATATCAGTTCATTTGATAACAATATATAATAAAACATAATTGTGCAATATTTCGAAAACATTTATCATTAAACGAATGTTTCCGCCGGTTGCTTCTGTATAATAATCAGAGAGCAAAACGAAGTGGGCAACAGCACAGCACGTCAAGTCTGTAGTGTGGATGCATGACGTGATTAGTGCAACGCGTGGCTGAGCAAATAAAGCTAAATAGTGAGTAGCAGACTAAATGCGGCCGCGTAGTACGAAGCGAGAAGGATAAAACTAAAACAAAGCGGTCCATTCGCGATGCGTGCTGTTGCTACATATGAGTGTATAGTGCTATAGTATGCTTTCGCACGACGCAAGCTCCAATCATTGAAAATGTCGAATTTTCTGAGTCATTTTCTCAGATTTTAATTGACAACATAGGTTTACCTTCAGACAGATGAACAATTGAAATAAATATGGAGTAATTTTTCAGTCTGTTAAAAAAAACCATTCATTATGCGAAATAACGGATATGATAATACTCATTGATTTCCGACAACAAATGATCTCATTATATTGATATATTGATTTATACCTTCATGTTGTTAACACATATTAGTAATTTGCAATAATAATTATTATTAATGAGTTAGCTTTTAGTATGCATTTTGAGCCTGGTTTGTATGAACGTATTGTGTGTTGTTATTCTATTTCTCTATTATAAAGCATAATTAATTAAAATTACTTTGCTATGAACGGCGTGCGTTGCATTCATAATAAATTATTTACCAAGTGAATGTGGATCTAATACGTGAACAATCAGACAGCTTGACGACTCCGAACTCTCTTTATTGACTCTTCATTTCTACTAATGCCTAGTGAGCGTGCGCCATTAATTAATTAATTATAATATTTATGTGTTGACGAGAAAGTGAAGACGAATGTTATGAGCATAAACAAAGGGCAGTTTTATTTGAAAAGGCTCATTGTATTTTGAAGGAATAACAATTTTTTATAAAGAAGCGTTTAACAAAAAATTGAGTTTAGACATATTTTTGTTTCTGAAATTTGTTTAATGCTTTGGTATCCTCAAAGTTTCGAAACAATGAATTCGCCTTTATTGACAATCTGGTATGATAGTTGTATCTTCTAAATTTTCAAAAAGCGGAAGGTTCCGATCATAATTGGAAAACCCAGAAACCCCGGTACCAATTGGAACCAGTTGGAACCATGCCGTTCTCTTGAGTCTACGAGCTTCTCTAGAAAGGTAATCTACGATGACGAAATGTTTATTAGAACTTTTCGAACAGTAGTAGTCAAAAGTTGATTCAGTTTGTATCAATGACTGCACCAAATTTTGATGTACCTTATCTTTAAAGTCATACCATCTGACACTATTGTCAGGTTCAGATTCGCAATGTGTTGTACCCTAAAGCAAGGGTCAATCAAAGAAGGTTCCGTTTACTGGGTTCAGGATGTTCAAGTTCATAGTATGAATAACGCAGAAAGCGTTTCAATCAGTTCTGAAATCTGAGACCGCCGAAGTACAATTTCAATCGAAACGGAAATGCCTCAAACGTCAAAAACAGAAGCTTAAGAAAGTAGAAGGCCTGTGGATGAAAAGGCATGGTTAGATTTGAAGGTACACCCTTGATATTTGGTGACACAGGAATGATAGCAACTTTCCATTTCATTTTATCCAAGATAGTATGAAGAGTGATGTCATCACCATGAAGTTGTAAAGAGTAGCCCGCGGAAAATACGGATCTGATTTGAAGCATAGAAGAAGAAATTAAGCATATTTGGAAGAGAAAGTAGAGGTGGACAGATAGTAACTATCCAAAAGTTGATTACGGAACCTCTTTCTGAATCATTCATCCGTTTTCCACGTCATTTGTTGTGGGGCAAGTCTTGAAAGCCTCAGAAACCTCGATAATTTCGTTCAAAATCAGCCTTACACTTTGTAAGTTTCTGTAGTCAGGTTCCAAGGATAAATAACTTACAGCCACATTCAATTCTGACTCTTGAAAACAGTAAAAAAGACGTATTTTCAGCCATTGATCATGTTCAGAAAGACGTTTTCAGACCATCCGCGTTTTCGTTGCAGCACCCAAACAACAAATCTGACAACCCATCAAACAATAAATGGTGATGCGAACCTAATCACCAATGAGACACCATCAGTTTGGAAGATGCAAATGGGACATTCAGCTAATTTACGATCGGTTTTATGGCACGAAAGGCCCGACCTCCTCTCGAGAGTCACAGGCAATGCAACAATTAACCAGATGGTTTTACAATCGAAAGGCAGGTAGAAGAAGCCCACGTCGGTAGGAAGGACCGATCGTAGGCACATCAAAATGGTGCAGCGACAGTTGCATAATCGCCGGCGTTGATCAGGAGCAATTCCTGTGCGAAACGGCGGCCGGCAAACAAAATGGAATGCTGACTGGAAAGCTTTGCATTCGGTGCGCCAGCTTCGACCAAGCGTTCCAAGCACAGGCTGCAGCAGCCAGCAGCAAGAACGCACACAATTTTGGTTCCCCTTCGCATCCACCATCGGCTGCCAACGCTGACAATCGGCCGCTTTCGCCGTGACGTCAATAACGAGCGCGGTGTGCGATTGGACTAAGGCGGAGCTTTCGTCAGGCGGGTCGAAGTCGGCTTATGGCACAAGGAAAGCGTTCGACTAGTACACCGTCAATTGTTAGAGTGCTAGGACGGCGGCGAGCGGCCGCTTTCGTGCCCGTTTCAGCTACGTTGAAGTGCCCGAATCTCCTGTCGGCGAACGGTCCCCGCACCTGCAGGCATGTAAGTACCCAATTGTCAAATTTGGCCGAAATTCGCAGATCCGATCGCGGCGAAATCGGCGACGAAAGTCGCCGGAGTTTTCGTGTTTCTCTGGCGCGCGCGTCGTGTGTGTGCGCTCACTGCGCGCTGTCGGCGTGTACGTGCACAGCACCGCTGCCAAGGCTGTGGTAGTATGTAGGCGAAATTGCGCTGTTGCCGTTGCCGCTCTCGGGATACATAATGGGCACCAACACACGGCCGCTCACCCGACCATCTATGCTGTGGTGTAAGGCGCGCGCGCTGCACAGCGAGCAAGCACAAGGCACGTTGCCACGTTATTCGACGACATTCGGTGTGCCTTTGCTCGCACACACACCGGTCGCTGGTATAGAGAGTACACGCTGTGCGGCAACCTATGCTACCACTACCACAATGGGAGCAGAGTGCGCAGTAACGTACACGTCGAGAGCGTCGCGTAAAGTAGGATGATGATGTTGGTCCGCAAGAGAGCACCGGAACCCGAAAAACACGGAGCCGATCGCGCGTCGGTATAGGCTACCCGGCTCCGAGTGTTTTTCACGGTGTCGGTCCTCTTTGGCGGCGCACAACGCGATCAAATGCGTGTCGAGATGTTGATGCCCATAGTCGGATCTCTTGGCAAGTCACCAGAATACGTCATCGGTGCACTCCTTGACGGACGGGACCCAAGGATCACGTTCCAGGACGGAAAAATTATACTCCTTGCAGTATTGCACCTAATAAAGTTTTGTGGGCTACTAACATTTTATTTTAACTTTTCGTTTCTGTAGTTGTTTTAGTTTCCTTAGTTTCTAAGCAACCAATAATTGTAAACACTAACCACTGTAAACAATTGTAAATGTTCTGTGATCCTGCACGTGGTACCCACGTGCTTGACACAGTAGAAAAACATTCGGGGAAGGGGGATGAATGGGGATCATTTTTTTTTTTTGGGAAGGCTGTTACTAATGACAACGCACCAACAACTGTTTTGCTGTGTTGGGTTACGAACCAGAAGTGCTAATGAAGGTTCAATTTGCTGATTGCTCACATTCGATTCGAAATGTGATGAGTTGATGAGCAACCCGCATAATTGAATTATCATTCAATAAGTTGGGTCGCGGTTGGGAAGTTGATTTCTGAGAAAACAGCACGCTGTTTTCCTCCTCTCGGGTGTTGGGCATGCTGCATGTGGGTTTATCTGGTTTTTATCTGCGACGTGTTATCGCTGACGGAATTTTCAAAGCCTGGTGTGTTGCCATCCTCGTCGGAAGCATGGGGTTCTTCGGCGACGCTTCCGCGTGGATCCCATCCGGTCCCATCCCTTCAAACGTGCCCTTCCATCCGTGGTAATATGCGTTGCAGCGCGCACAGCCCACAGTTCCCTTTTGCGTCGTGCATTTTCCGGCATGGATGTATGGGTTTGGTGGTTGTGTGTGTTGTCTAATGGGGGGTTGTTTTTGGGTTGACGGTGCTGCCGCCACCACCACCACCAGCACCACTGCCGCTGGCAAGCGCACATCCACGCAGGTCCTGTCTCGCTTCCCGATACTCTGGTGCTCGATGTGGGCGTCTTTGTTGCTATTTTTTCCCATTTCCAAGGGCTCTGCCGCCTCCGCTACCAACGCGTGGAGTTTGTTGAACGATGCACTTATGCGCACACGGGATGGACCCTTGGAGGGAGGGGGGTGGATTTAGAGAAGTCTACCCTCGGGCATTGCAACATTATTTACCGTGCAGTGATTCATAGCGAATGCATAAATTTTAAATTTTGCTCCGAATGTCTCTAATCTCTTTCGAATGCGATTCATCACCGAATCGTCCAATTATAAATTTGATCGGCCCGATCTATCTTTTTGCTTGGCTGCGCGTACGCCGTCCTCGAATTGAATTATTCCAATGCGCGATGCGCCGCTCCTCTACAGGTTGTTGTTTGTACCTTCTTTTGAAAACAAGTTTTTATCAAACGGCGAGATCAACTCGGTAAGTATAATTAGACGGCATTCGTTTCGGCCCTCGTTTCGCCTCTTCGTCGCATTTTCCACCGTTTGTTCCCTCAGTTCCTTCATATTCTCTCTCGACACAAAGTCTTCCAAAGTTCCATTTGAATTCGGTTTGACGACACGCTTGTTAATTAAATGCACCTTTAATTAGCGTAATTACACTTCATTCTTTCGAGTGTTGCTTGGTTCTGCTCTCATACCTTTGCTTCAGAAGGGCGGAAACAGCAAAGGTGTAAAACCAAAAAATGGTCTGCATAGGTTTTGTTACGTTTTTAGTTAGAGCCCCAGCAAATATCAAACATGTGCCTCTGAAATGCATTAGATTCGTGCAGAAGGGTAGCTCTTCAGCCGCTCTTCAATTTTCATCCTCCCTAGGGCATCATTTCTATTTCTGTACCCGCTCAGTTTGTTGCGCTGGATGTTATTGTTGAGCAAAATCTGTAGTGTCGTTAGGAGCTGCTGACTTACATTTTACATTCAGAAAGTTTGGGTCGAAAACAACGTGGAATTACTGCGTAATCCGGCCTTTCTAGATGAAAAAATGGGAAAAGTTTCTCAATGTAACGTAGGGAGCAACTGTGAGAGGGGTCTTCAAAGGTAAGACGTTTTTTCTTATTACCTTCAACCGTTAAATGTTCCAAAGTTAAAATTATCTGGTGTAAACGATCTTCAGATGTTAAAAACATCCAGAGTAGTGTTGCTACTGCAGAGACAAAGTTACCCCAGAAACTTTGATGTCTCCAGAAAGACCAGATAGTTTCAACTATGGACAAAATGGTCCCATATTGGGAACTTGATGACAGATGAGGTCCAAATGACATTCCCGCAAATTATCAAGTATTAGACTACTTTTCTCACATTCCAAACTTGTGCTCTTACTACGTTTGCTTCAATTTGCAATAATATATGTGACTGCATTAGCAATTGATCAAATGTGTGGGCGTTCAAACAATAGGGAAATCGTGACCAAGCTGTATGGAAATTGTTATTTGTGCGAATTGTGCACGCTTGTATTTGCCGTTACATATCTTTGATTGTAATTGGCATTCCTTTCATTGAATGGTTACAATAGCACTTTGGTACCTACTGAAGATTTACTGAGGTTCTTTCCAAGTCTTTGAGATCTAGGCTTGAATAGCTCGATACTTGCAGATAGAAGCTAAATAGAACATTCGATAATAGTTTCCAGTAGTTTTTTCTTGAATGAGAGTTACCAATATGGTTCCTTGGTCTTCTGCTCATATCGAAAAGGTTCTGTAGAACAACATATTCTTGGTCCTCTAAAAATTGTACGTAAGAAATGGTCAGCATTCATTTGAGTAACTTCCATTTCTCATCTTCAAAGAAGATGTATTAAAAAAGATGATTCTAGTACTATATTTCATTTAGTTGCCTTCTTCAGCCTTCATTTTATCAATTTTCCAAAAGTCCAATTGGAACCAGGAGTCGTCTGTTCTATCTTCTCACTATCTACTCCTGTTTGCAAATTAGAAAGCTGGATTGATAGAATCTTCCTCCAAAGTTCTCTGTGACCACTGATTTACCAACTTAATTCAGGATATAGAAAATCATTTAGGGCAACAAAATAAAATAAGCTTTAGAAACTTATAAGCTATAGGTCGGATCTAGACAATCCTGAAATGCTTTCTAAGTTTCTTTTAATATTGCTATTTGAATAGTTTTAATATAAAACGAGTACTCTAATGAACTCGTCCGTTTATCTACTTGACTCGTCATTCAGATATGTAACTATCACGTCATTAAGACGACTATAACTTACAAAATGGCGTCGATAAAGTTACTTTATGATCACTTCAATCTTGATGCTGAAAAGGTTCTATTTCCAAACCTTCTCAATAACTATGCTTTATTTTTGATCTAGAATGATTATTTAAAGAATATTTAATTAGTATTAGATTATATTTACTTTAGTTACCTTTTATATTGACCAAAAAGATTATTTTCCGTGGCAGATCTTTCTGATTCGAGCCTTTTGATCTGACATTGAACGCTGCTAAATTCAGTTGTAATCAGCTTCTTCTGCAATATATTAGCAATATTTAAAAAGCAAACAATACGAATCTAAAGGATATTAATATTATGAATCTGTATCCGCCTTATTTAGTTCATAATATCGAAAAACTACTTACAAAATGGAGTTTATCCATGTTTGATTGATGGTGAAGGTTCCAAGTCTTTCAAGTCACAATATTATTAAAATTGCTGCAAATGTCACAAATTTAGAAAGTGTAATTAATTTAAATTTCGGATTTATGAATATTTACCTAATTATCTGACGCATTTTTGAAAAATCGCGTCTGAAACAGTATCAGCTTGGATTATCAAACGTTCCTAAGTTTGGTTTGCAGATTCGATTTGTTATTAGCAATCTCGTTCATTTTTATGATTCAGAAGAGTAGTTGGCAAGATAAATAGTAACTTTTTCCAAAAAAATATATCAGAAGTTATTGAACTCTTGGTAATTATCTTCAAAATGGCGTCCTCAGACGGAAGCATAAAAAGCAGTGCACATGTTTTAAGTTTCATAGGATAAGTCCAAATGGAGTATTTGCTTCTAGGATCATCAATTTCGCAAATTTTTAAACAAAGTCAGTTTATTTATTTCCAATGCATTTCCCATGAATATTATTTATTGATAAGTTTGAACTTCAAAATGGCCTTTGAGTCTCAAAAACTTGATTTGCGGGTAGAAGCGCACATGTTTTCTAACTTTGTTTACAAAATTAAGTGCTAATTTCAACAGTATTATTTCGCATGCTGACTTATAGCTTGGGATTCAAATTACCTACGACTTAATTACCGTTACAAAATGGCCGAAAACGTGTATGTTGGTTTGGAAAAATACGAAAAACATTTGCTGCAAATGTTTGCTGAATGATATCATCGACGCGATAATCGTTATCACGCCAATTTCTATTAGTCATCTACTTTAAGTGCTGCTGAACTGATATCATGGCAGTAAACAAATACATTGTTGAAAGTCCATACTCGGAAACATCAGAAACTTCACGATCGCGCTCAGTCAGCAGCTTCATCGTAAATATAAATTGCCTATCGATTTTATGATTAACTAAATTGAAGAGAATCCTGGCGTTACCAGCGTAGTGACAGGCCTTGTCGCAAGTTGCAAGAACTTGTTTTAATCTAAAGGAAAAAAGCGAATTAATCCGATAAAAGAAACGAGTCTGAGTGTATTTCTGCAAGCAAGAAAATAAAATTACAACGGCGGCATTCATTCTCTATGAGCGTCGAAACGAGTCGCCATATTTACGCGGGAATCGACAAAGGAGCCCCGAGTCGTTTCGAGGCAAAATGGAAAACAGGTTTTTGCCTCTTGTTGAACGAACGAACAAACAAGTCGCCGTCCTGCGTACACACATTCGACGTGAAATGTTATTGCACATGTTGTTGCCTTTTTTCTTTCTGCCCGGCTTTGTGTGTGAGTGTCTGAAGAGTTCTTTCTTCGCCTCAAATGCCACATGGAGCTCGTGATGAGAGTGCTTAGAAGGCCTTGCGAACTGCATGCAGACACAAGCCATCAAGACATTGCACCATTATGCTTCTAAATGGGTTCTCGATGCGTGAATTTGTTGCTGGCGATGTTGAGGAGTCACATTGCTCGGGTCTCGGTGCCGGCACCACCCAAGGTCATCGAAATTGTTTAGAATACCACGTGGGTTTAAAGGGCCATGGAACAGGAGAGCAGCATTGGGGTGGAGGTAGGCGGTTCCCTTTCAGCTCCGCAACCACTAAGCGTGGTGGCTTCGAGGTCGTTCGTTGTAGCACACGCAACCGACCCAACACACAGCCACGCGACGGTCTCTTGCGTTGTTGGAGCCACAGCGCAGCGCCTTTGGTAGACTCGACGGGTTTCTGGGGACTCCCTTCGGCGTTTATCGCTCTGCTCTTGATTCCGGCGTTCGGATCGTAGCGACAGGAGATAGATGTTGTACAGAGGACCCCTTGGAATCGTTGCTGCATGCGAGGTTGCCACTTCTACTCGCTATCCTATGCCACGATGATGAAGAGGGTGAGGAACCGAGATGGAAGTCAATTAAATTCGAGGGTTGCCTGTCGACCAATCAATGCAGCCTTCAACCTTCTTAATCCACACTCCTCTTCTATTTTGAGGATGAAACCCAACGTTTTTTTTTTTAATTTACACTCCAAACTTCAACCAATTTCAAGATGTCTTAAGACGTCAGATACTTTGTAAATATCTTGTCGTGGGTTGAAACCAGATGTCAAATATTTATAAACTTTTCAAAGAAGAGATAATCAATACTTTCTAATAAAATAATAGTGGTTTATTAAAGACTGCAAAGGCTACAACAGTTGATGATTGTTATTGAAAGGGTCAGTTGAAAAGGAAGTGGGCGTCGTTCTAGCTCCTGACCCATGCATGAAGCATGTGTGGCTTTTTTGTAATGACATGCAATGAAACACCCGACCTAAACGTGGAGGGGACAAGAACTCTTCCAAAGAAACCATAGCAAATCCACCTGCTACTGTTCTACCTCTGTTTAATGGACACTCTCTTTTGCAGGATGGCGCTCGAATCCAGCAAGGAGAAGAAACTCCTTCTCAAGGATATCAACGCATTCCTCACATGCCCCTTATGCAGCGGATATTTCGTCGATGCAACCACCTTTGATTGTCTACATACGTGTAAGTTGAATCACTACTTCTTTCCAAAGACCAGTTTAGTTCGGAAGCAGAAGCACATCGACATATAAAACAAACTTTATATTAGTTTGCAGAAGTTGTATCTTGAATCACTTCGACAAGACCAAGCAGGAAACATGTCCAACATGCGACAAGAAGAAAGCATTCTTTCAGTAAGTGCTATTATTCATTCTTTTGGGTCAAGGAACATCGGACTTAATCAATTCGTGTTCTTTAGACCTGATCCTCAGATGCAAGCTCTTGTTTATAAAATGGTGCCGGGTTTGTACGGCAAAGAGGCACAACGACGGGAAGACTTCTATAGAAGTAGCACACGACCAAGCAGCAGTTGCAGCGATGTTAAAGTTTTGGATCGGGAGAAATGGGTAAGGGTCTCTAAAGGAGTTCATCCTCATTTATCTAGGTCTTCCCCGTGAATAACCAGCTTACTCTAGGCTGGTTAGTAGTTAGTGTTCGTGGACTATTCTCCTCCTATTCAACTATGGTTGCTTAAGATGGTCCTCAAGTTGTGTTTTTCTTTGTATAGCTACCCCCGGAAGGGCAGGACAGCTACTTCAGTCCGGAGGACATGATCTCATTATCCTTGGAGTTCTATCAATCACATCTAGATGATACAGATGTGGCGAATAAGAAGCTCTCCTGTTTAGTTGTTAAAAAACCATCAAGTAGTGCAATAAGTGTGAAGGAAGGCCAAGATACTGATACGAGTCAAAACGATAAAAGTGCAAAATGTGATAGACGATATCTTCAGTGTCCGGCAGCTGTATCAATGACGCATCTGCAGAAGTTCCTTCGAATGAAATATGCTTTATCTCCGGAACACAGGGTAAGTTGTTGTCCCTTTGTGATGTCTGATCCTAAGGTTCTATTTTACCTGCTTCAAATCCAATTGTATGACTTTCCTCACTCCAGAAAAGGAAGCTTATGAAATATTTAACAGCATTCACGTTTCCCGGAACTTTTCTGTAGTTTGGAAGATGTATATTGTGTAAGAACATAAGACCTTCGATTTCAAACCTTCGACCTTAGAATCACTCAAGATTCCACTAGCATCTTTTCAAAGATGGATCAGAGACTTGGAATTGTTCTTCGGAGTGGTCACATTTCCCATAATTAATATGCCATTGAATTGTTATGTTATTCAGGTCGATATTATCTACGAAGGCGAAATACTTCCTGTGACCTACACCTTGATGGATGTCGCATACACATTCAACTGGAAGAAGGTAGGTCCTTAATTTATGCTTCATTGACATGGAATGAAAATGCGCCGAACAAACGATAAAATAAAATATTATACACTGCCTATTGTCCCAGTGGGTTTGCGTGTGGTATCCGCAAGATCGTCGTCGTCGTTGTCGTTGGTGTGGCTGATGTTGGATGTTCAATGCCAGCCTGCGAATGCGTGTGTTCGAAATCGGAAGCCGGAGTAGGCGGAAATGAAGAATAATGAGTACCTCCGTGTCTCGCAGAGAGCTCGATTGTCCTTTATTCACGGTCTGCGGACTCGCAATACGTTTGTTTCTCTTTTTTGTAAGTGCGTGTGCCCGGTGAGCACTCGATGCAGACGGGAGAAAAACCACGAGAAACAATAAGAAAAAATACCGCTAAAACGGTTCATTTTTATGTTGTCACGTATTTTCTTCCCGAAATTACTCCAAACAATGTACATACGTACAAGATTGTTGATGTTCGGTAAGCTTGCAAAATTGTTTAATTTAACAAAATAACAGAAAGTTGTCACATGATTATGGCATGGTTACAAGATGTGGACCAAGGTATCAACCTAACAAATTTTTGAAGCTAACTTCAAAGTTGGATCTTATAGAGTTACCAAAAGATCGAAGAGTTTCCAAGTTTGCTAGTGCAGTCAAGGATGGTACCAGAAGTTTTGGTTCCAAGTTAATCCATTGAGTATATTTGTTAGGTTTCGTTTTGGTGATAGTGTAAACATTTGCGAATTGTTTACGAATTAGATTCTATTCCTGCTGGAAGCTGCTCATCCGCACAAGCGTAGATAGCTTGATGGGAGGCAATCGAATAGAACTGATCAGAAATTGAGCGCGTATTCCATAGTAAGTGGCATTTGAGCCTGAGCGTATAGGAGTGTGGTTGGATGTACGAAAGGCTAGAAAGAAGGAAAAAGAACGAACGAACCGAACCATGAGTGAGCTATCTGGCAAACGAGCGACGTACAGAGAGGAACGAGCAAACGAACGACAGCGACGACGACGACGACGCCGCAGAGCGTGTGTTTGTTGTATGGTTTCAAGGCTTTTAGAGCGCAAGTGCGCAGGTTGTTGAACTTGGCGTGCGTTTCCACGATTAGTCCCGTCCGCGAGCGCCGCGAATTCAAATTTTATTCGCGTTGCGAGTGCGCAAAAAAGCGCGCAATTAGCAAACGCAAGAAGCATCCTCATTTCGTCAGCCCACTTTTGTCGCCTCAGCAACGCACGTGCAACCTCTTTCTGTCCGCAGGTGAAGCCGATGCGCTTCTTCTACCGCATCTTTACGCCGATGAAGGTGCAGCCAATCAAGATCATCAACACGTCGAACAGTGCTGGCGGCAAGCAATTGCAGATCGTACCTGTACGTCCGCCGATCACCGACGCCCCCGTACCTGAAATCGATCAAAGCAAGGAGCAGTTTGTCGCCCAACTGAAGCTGCAGTCAAGGCATAAGGTGCCTACGACGACGGCGACGACGACAGCAACGACGCCCAGTGACGAAAACTGCGTGTACGAATATGAGGAACCGGATAAGGAGGAAATCAAACGATTTGCAGAAAGTCGGGATCGGGAATGGGAGCGAATGCTTGCTCGTCGTGAGGACCATGATGCTACAGCAGCAGCGGCAGGATATCCAGCGAGTACACATCATGTCAAGAAGCGTAAAAAGAATAAGCATTCGAAAGGCGACTCGGCGAAGAAGCCGAAGATCCATGCGGAAATTACCAGCGACAGCAAGCAAGAGAGTATGAAGCTCAAAGTGAAATTAACGCCAGCGCACAATGGTCACAAGCACAAGCATCGTACGCCTCAAGTTGCTGAGGTGCACAAAGAAAAAGAGAAGGATAAGGACAAGGAGAAGGACAAGGATAAGGAGAAAGAAAAGGAGAAGATTAGGGAAGAACCAAAGGTGAAGGTCCCGCAACCTGTTGTCCGAGAAAAGGTCCCAGAAGTCAAAACCAAGCAACCAGTGAAGAAACTAGAAGACATAGTCTTCAAAAAGGCTGATACAGCACCACCGAAAGCGAATAATAAGGTGGAGGCCAGTTCCGCAAGGAAGGATTCATCGACACCAGTTGAACCCAAGAAGACCCCAACGGAAATCAAAAGCTCCCAATCCATTCAGCAACTGCAACGACAGCAGAACTTCGAAGTGAAGAAACGCTTCGAAGAGCAGAAGGCATTTCTTAAGACATTTCAAGTTAGTTCCAACAAGTCCGAACCAACATTGCCGAAAGTCACAACGCCTAAAGTCGAGAGCAAGCCCCTAAATACATATTCCAACCAAATGAAGCAAAATCCCGACCGGAAAATGGCGTTGCAACAAAAACAGAAGATGCTAACGTTGGATAAACCAAGAGAAATAGCTCCAAAAGAAAAGAGGGTTTCCTTTTCCAACGAGAAACCCCACATCCTCAACTCTCAACAGTATCCTTCGGGATTCACGGTGAGTAAAGTCGAGCAAGGTGTCAAACGGAAAGCGGAAGATGACTCCAAGTCCGAAACGGACAAACGACCAAGCTTAGAGATAACATTAATCGACCCACCTTTGACCCAATCCCAAGCACAACGATCTGCATCTGCTGAAACTCCGAAGGTGAAGCGACCTCCTCCAGCAACAATTCCTCTGGATCGGATTAAGAAGTCCGTGGGGAAACCTGGAGGGGTCAGCATCCTTCCGAAGGCTGAAACGACCGGGTCGGGTGCGTTGGATTTGAGTAAAAAGATCGAACCGATCAAGACCAACGGTATTACAACACTCAATGGGATCAAGAACATCAACGGAATGAAGTTTGGAGAGAAGAATCAACTCTCCAACTTGCAAATGCTTTCCAAGGTCGCCTCCCAGCATTCTAAACAATCTAACACTGTTCCCACTACGACCATCTCCAACAACAATAACAACAATAATGTGATCAATAAGGTACGCCCGCAAATACCTAATCTGCAAACGCTGCGCATTCCCACACCAAATAATGTTAGTAGTAATCAGGGAAGTCCTCAAAGGAATTTGGCCAATTTACCCAAGTTGAATGAGATCAACAAAAGTACGTTCAAAATTACGAACTCGGTGCGGAACGTGCAGCGGACAAATGCCCAAAATATGACTCGAAATATCCCCAATCCTGCTTTGCTTGTAAGGCAGCACAATCAAAACCGTTTGGGTTTGAATGGTCAAACTGGCCAAAATGCACAAAGCCAAAACTCTTCGGTGAAACCGATGTCGGTTGAGCTGAACGCGAGTAATCCCCAACAACCTAAAATTTTAAATATCTTAGCGAAGGAGAACACAATTAGTAAGGATAGTCCGATGACGAGTAGAGACGTTAAGGATTCTAGCACAAATTACAAGGTAAATAATTTAATTAATAAAACAAATGATGAGAGTGCACCACCTCCTAAGAATAAAATTCATATTCAGAGTAATGTTACAGTTGTTGTAGCAAGTTCTGCAACGTAATTTCTTCACTTTTAAGTCTAGTTCATTGATATATAGATGGGTTCCTATTCATTTCCTTCACTTCATATAATATGGAGTTGCAATTATTACAAACGAATCAAGCTTTGGATAATTTGATTTTTCCAACGTAACACACAAATGATTGCATTAATTAATCGATGGAAGAATCATTTTATTGGACTGTTGATTGCTGGTTGTTACCTGTTTTCTTAAAGAATTTTATTGCAATTATTCGATATTTATGTTTAATTGTGAGTAATTTTTTATTCATTTATTATGAATTCTGATTGTTTATTATTGTTCCGTAAGTTTTATTTCATTGGAGAATGATGAAAATTTTAATATAAACAAATGGATGAATTTACATATATTGTATTATATTTGTACATAATTGATAGGCGTATGTAATTATTACATAACTTACATGAATGATTTAGATAGCTTTAGATGGGCGATTTTTGATAAATCACCAATTAATTATGCTTTGCAAATAATTTGGCAAATTGCATAACATTGTATGAGAAACCAAAAAATCTATAACCTGATGCGAAAAAGGACTGACATAATTTGTACATGCTGCAATATTTCATCTCTTTATACATATGATTTTATCAATTGTTATTTGTGAGGCTTTTACTTATTCGCGAAATAAGTAATTGTGGCATTATATAGAATGAACTGTTTTGAAACGTACTCACATTGAAATTGTGTAAACACTGAACGAATTAATTGATTCGTGTGCAATTGCATTTATAAAGTGTAGACGACAATTTGCTGATTGATTACTTGATTTTGTAAATATTTAGGTATGACCTAAGTATCTAAGGAGTAAATATTGATACTGACTTTTGAGTGTAGGGATGATTGTAAATTCTAATTTATAGTTGATGTGGATTTAAATAAAAGTAAAAAAACATCAATACTAAATTTGAATTGTTCATTTTTTTCGGCAACCTAGATCGCATTTTTTCAGATTGCAGACTTCTAGATTCAACGAAAGGTAAGTTAAACTTGATGTATTACTAAAGATAATCTAATTAATGATTAACGTAATGAATTGGAAACCATGCTGTATTCTTCGTCCGCATCATGAAATGGACAAAAGGGTTGCATTCAAATGTACATGGAAGTGTGCAATTGGCACATGAAGCATATTCATTTATTCAAGTGTAGACCTTCATCAATCTGCATTTAGTGGCGGACTGCTCTGAATGAACTTGTAGGCTCCATTCTCTGGAAGGGATGTGGATTGGAAGGGTTGCTTCCTCTGAGCTCTTCCAACTACCACCAGAGTAAGTTGGTTGATGATGGCGCGCTCATCGCTGTTGGGATTCGAATCACCATGGCTTGTTATTTGGTTCGATTCGATAGAGTGCAATAAGGGGTGTAAGGCACTCGACACTGTAAGCCAGCCATGAAAGAGTCACCCTCATGATAGCGAAGATGCATTACCCTTCCAATTAAAATTTTATGAATAATTTGCTTAATTTCTCATTACTTATGCCAATTTCTCTAGAGTAACTTGATTCACTTTAGCATCTTTCTAAGATTCACAATGCTTTTAGTCACAGAACCCGAGGTTGGTATTGAAGGTTTCCTGGATATAATATAGGAAATACATCAACATTTGCTGCTAGAGTAATGTTGATGTTTTTTTGTTAATTGGTTTACCAAATTTTGCAAATATTGTCTTCCGAAAGCAGCAGCCTTTGATTCTTACCAGTCTCGTGATGAAGGTTCCAACAGTATGATACAGTACCCTTTCAACTGCCCCTCTGAAAGAGGCTTATGCTGAAGGTAAAAGGTAACAATGAAGATCTTGAAGGCATGTAAATTTCGAAGGTCTCCTTATGAGGACCAACCTACGAAACAAACCTTTAGGTGACGTCCCAATGACCTAAACATCCCTACATTTGTAGACAGTTTCTGGGATTTGAAAAGAACACGGTCCTATTCAAACCAGCTCACCTTACGGATTTGAGTAGGAAAATTAATTCCATAAAGAAAGGTGTAGATCAGTTGAATAGCACGTACCATAGGGTCTTTGATGACCTGATGTGTCAGTAATGACATCCGGAAAGCCCTAGAACCATTGCTGACCATGTAGAGTACCAACTCATTTTAAGATCTGGAACCACTGGATTCCAACTGTTGCTTCTCCTATGATACCTAACACCCGAATATTAAAGATATTATCTTCTAATTAGGGTTCGGAATACGAGGACCTAAACATCGAAGATGTGGCCAACCTGAGAAGGAATTCGGGGAACTACTTGTTGCGTTTGGTCACATGTAGACCTTCGTCAACCCAGGTTGGTGGCAACATATCTTCCTCCTTGGTGTGTTTACACTCATCGAGCATGCACATATGACATTTGCATGGAGCCATACGTGCGTATGGCGAAAAAGAGTACAAAAACGCATCGAGTTTCATTTTATTGCAGCGTTAGCTCAAGTGTGTGCTTTGCTGGCCCGGCTGGCTCTATGCACGCTTGCATACATCTGCGCCGTCATAGACAGGCATCAATATCTAAGCCGATGGTGTTTGTTTTGTGTGCGCATTTCGCGTTGCGTTTATTTATAAACCGTGTGGTATGAGGCAGCATGGTTTGCTGCTGGTGTGTTCGAGAGAAGTCACCGCGCGTTGCTGCTGCTGCCACTGCGCTTGTTGCTGGCTTTCGCTATAGCGGCACTCCAAAAGCCGAAACGCGCGGCATGCGAGAACTGCGACGGACCTTGAAATAGAAACTGTCTATCTATAGACAGTCGCTATAGAAGTCGTGTTTGGTGCGAGGCGCGCGCGGGCTTTGCGCAGCTCTCTGCCTGCTCAACCGCTGCTTCGGTCGTTCCGTTCAGCGATTCCACATCGCTTTCCTCGCCTAATAACATATCCACATGTTGCTCGGCTGGATTGGAAACACATTTCGAATGTCTCGCGATAGTCGCGCCGCTGGTTTTTCGGAAAGTTGGCTCAATTACAATGAGGCGTTCGAGAAATGTAGGTAGTCATTAGAGTAGGGTTCTTAGCAGATATGATCAGTTGTTGTAGGGTCATGTTCAGGTTCTGTTCTGAATGAGCTAGCTTGAAAAATGTTGCAAAATTTGTAAACAAGCCTTCGTTTAGGTTGAGGTTTGCAAATCTGAAGGTCTGGACTCCAAAGGGAGCTTCCAAAAAGTTGTACCTAATCTTAGGGCTGATTGGTTCCAAATGTGGTAGGTTCCATTATCTGTCTCTATGAATGTCTCACATTTCAACTGTGAAAGTGACAGTTTAGTCAGGTTGATCAGTGGAACCTTCCAAATAATGGTAACCGGTAACTCCAGTCCTGATTCAAGTTCTTCAGGTTCGAATATTAGTTGCAACCCTAGAAGAAACGATTCCCAAGAAATTGTCTAACTGCTGGTGTACTGATCCTGATTTTGTTAGGCCCATAGCAACTGATGGTAATGATTGCCTTGGCCATAGTCATATTAGTGATATCACCATCCAAAGTTTTGTTGGTTTCATTACTCTTTCTTCAACCGGTGGAAGTTAGTGTGACCGAAGTTGAGTAATTTTCCTAGTTCTAAAGGGAGTAAAAAGAATAGGTATTAATAACCTGGGACCAACTATTCTACAAAAGCTGTGATTTCTTGTCAACCTTTTTAACGCGAATCTGCCAAACAAAGACGAAGGCGACAAAGGTTCTAAAGTGTTCGTTCAGAGTACCTGTTCGTTACAAAACAAGTTTGAGAGATGATTTCAACTATTTGAACAACTTAACTGATTTGTAGACCAACAACCCATTGCGAACCTACCGATTCGGGAGGCCCTCAGACGATACCACAGCAATCTCTCAGAAAGGTGGTCCAAGATGGTGGAAGTTCTGCAACATTGCAACAGACTCGAAACTGCCTACTTTCCCAGAATTGGTCAGTTATCCAACTTCCGACCACGATCACTACATTTATGGTAAGTGGTTAACACCATTTCCACATCAAGCAGGCTGTTTCAACACTCTCTCCCTGGATTTTCTTTACTGAATAAATTTCCTATTTGAAATCACAAAAGTTGAGCTAAAACGGGGAACTAATTTTCAAAGAGAATAGAACCAATGACGTCACATGGTTCCACTCACAAACTTGGTATAGATCTAAATCATCGCCTTACATCATAATTAAAATGGCTGAAATACAACTTCCACGCAATTCTACACCTTTTCTACTCATGTATAAAAGTCTATAATGAATCCAATTAGAATATTTCACCTTTTTCATGGTTAACATGCATAATTCAGAAAATAACAACCTTCCAATGTTGTTTAGGTACTTAGATATTCATTTGATCCGAAGCCGTGTCGTGCAAGCTGGCCAGCATTCCGTAAATTCGAATACGGTAGGTACGAAGAAACGACGCAAAAGATAGGAACGGCACAGAATCGCAGGAAGTAGGCAGGTGAAACGAGATGGAGTGCAGAAATACAGCGAACGAGCGAACGAAGCAGGCAGAGCAGGAGCAGCAAAACGCTCCTTGATGTCAGTCGTTAGTGCCTATTGCAGTGTTGTGCCAGTCATCTATCACTATCTTGTTTCCTGCCGTCCTGCTTGCACCAGCTTCGGCCGCCTGCGCCGCAGCCAAATGGGAAATCCATAATTCCGAGTCGAATCAGTTGGCGTCCACTGCAGGCAAACAGGACCGAAGCTTCTACGACCGCCGGATGTGCAGCTTCGCACGCCGTTTTCCCTGGAACTGCCTATTGCAGTAATATCAAACATGCACTTGTACAAAACCTGATTTGATCCTCCCATAAAATCCCAATTGTTGCTATGCAACAACAGAGAGAATCGCATTTTAGGACTTCCAATATCAATCCCCAATCCCCAATGATCTTCTAATTTAGGATCCAAATTGGGCCGCTTCCTACAAAATGTCGGTTGATGGCCTATACCTAAGATGAAAAGCTGCTCATGATTCAAAATAACATTGATCATAGTCCCGAAACGGTCCGAGATTCAGAAATGGTCAAGCCCGAAAAATGAAGTACTAAAAGTGCAAAATTTTCGCTTCTTTTCGACCATTTAACTGCGTATAACTTTTAAACTGTTGGACCAATTGTTATGAATGTCTATATCAAATTTTCGTATCTCCGAAACTATTAGACCGATTTGGATGATTCAAACGGCATTTACCATATTTTGACGAAAAAATAACATTGAACATAGTCCCGAAATCGTCCGGAATTCAGAAATACCCAAACCCGAAAAATGGTGTCCTAAAAGTACAAAATTTTCACTTTTTTTCGCTCGTTTAACTGCGTATAACTTTTAAACGGTTGGACCAATTAAATTAAACTTGGAACCAAATTATAGGTTTTGATGAGCACTTTCCAAAAATCTATGGGTTCATGCCCTTTTGAGCAACGTGAGGGCAGAAATCGCCTTCGAAGAAAAAAATTGAAAAAAAAGTTTGTAGCGAAAAAACCGATATGAAATTCTAAAAATCGCTAGAGTTTTCAAAAATTTTCATATCTCCGAAACTATTAGACCGATTGGGATGATTCAAACGGCATTTACCATATTTTGATGAAAAAGTAACATTGAACATAGTCCTGAAACCGCCCGGAATTCAGAAATACCCAAACCCGATAAATGGTGTCCTAAACCTGCAAAATTTTCACTTTTTTTCGCTCG
>JARJDZ010005205.1:0-15880 GCA_030264555.1 Aleochara sp. GC000083 | reverse complement strand
GAAACATACCCTCGAAAATTCATGATGGCGGCTCCCATTTGATTTACATTGGTGTAGTTAAGTTTAAATCGCACTTCCTTAGCAACGATTCGTGGATTCAGTTTAGTCTTTACGTTTTATTAAATATCTCGAGAACGGCTCGACCGATTTTGCCCAGATTTGGCACATAGATTAACAGATAGTCATGGATTCAGATTTTGGGGGCGGCAAGTCTAAAAAACGATTGGGGGCGGCTGTTTACCGCAAGAAAAATGAAAAAATAGCTGAAACTTGCAGATCCGTTCGATTAATTTTCACCGAATTTTGAATATACGATGGTATAGCGTCGCAGATACTGTACCGGGGGCGGCAGACAGAAAACTTTGTGGGGGCGGTAGATATACACCGTTGAATATGTCAATATACTTTTGTTAATATCTCAAAAACGGCTGGTCCGATTGACTTCAAATTTTCACCATTTATTTATTATATGATTATCAATAAATATCCAGGTTTTCAAGTTATTCTGACGATTTGTTTAAAAATTATTAATTGTTATTGTTAAAATAGGGTATATAACAATGTTTGTGTCTGATTTTCTCCGAAACGGCTCAAGCAATTCGTACCAAATTTGATACATGGTTTTTCCCATGTTACAGGACCGTTTTGCTTGAGGCGGCAGTCTTTGGAACTGCTTGGGGGCGGCATATTACCTTAAATTATTTGCAATAATAAATCTGTTAAAAAGATCTTTCATTAGTCCCTCCGAAACCATCAAAATAATCTAATTATCCTTCCAAACATAATACGCATGAAATTTAATAATTTGTAAATGAATTCAAATCCTGTTTGTTTAGTGTTAAGTTAATTTGCAGAGTCCTTGACACAGGATGTAATAGAGAGGAATTTTCTTATCCCTCTCTATTATTTCCTCATGCAGATTCCAGAATATGCCCTAATTTCATTTGTACATTCGTTCGTAACGCTCCCGAGGGAGATTTGCATAATTTCATTAACCTCGAAATTTCGGAGGCGGCCCAACTAGGAAAATCAATGTTTGACAAATTTCTACTTTATTAGCGATGCCACAATATGTCTAAACAGAGATAATAGCGAGTAATCACAAATGAAATTTAAATTCGGCGAACTTTGCGCACTTGTCAGGCCAAACATTCCCCGGGCGTAACTTGCCTAGTTTAGTGGAGAAGGTGGGACGATTACAGGACCCCTTTTCTCCACGAGGAACTCGTGGGGAATGGGGGGTGGCGAAAATTCAGCAACCTGATATTACGTATTCGCGACGCCTCGACGACTAGTAGTGTGCCAGGACCAAAAGGGACTAACAGACTAGGACTTTAATTATGTGCAAAGACTGCAAACTGTAACGAGCCTGGCCGCCTCCGCTGCCGCCCCCGAAACGCCATATTCCACAATTGTGTAATTCGCGTCTCGGATCTGCGTTGTTGCCTTTTATATGCTTAGCGTTTTGGTTCCCGACCAGACTATTATGCCGTTTCATCCCGCCAGCCGCCCCCAGGGCGGGCGGGGGCGGCTTTGGCTATGGGAGTGGAGCAAGGACACATGTGCCGCATTCCCATTCATATTAGTCTCGTCGAGTTGGGGATGAGCGAAAGCAAATGCGTCGTAAGTTTTAAGAAATACGAGTGGGACTAGATTCAGTAGATAGATTTTTGGGGGGCGGTTGAAATTTAGTGATCCAAACTATGTTTATGGACGAGAACGTAATGAAGAAACGTAAATAAGGATAATACCGTTAAATCTTTGATAATTTGTCCTGAAAATTTGAATTTACTTACCTAGGACACCTAACCGGAAGTTGATGGTTACAACGATCACACGTCCGGCTGATGCTAGGACAGTACCATCGTAAGGATTTCCGGAATTCCATTCGTAACTTTCCCCATGGACATAAACAATGCAAGGCAATGGATTTGGTTCTTCTTCGCCACTTCCTGAAACAAAAATTATAATTTTATTTGAAAATTCAGTTCCCAAACTTCAAAATTCTGAGAATTATCAAAGTAGAAAAAATACCAAAATATATATCTTGATCTAGAACCGGCATATTTTTTACACATCACTTACAACAATACAATCAAAACAAATTTATTCTATACAGTTTTATCCTGATGATATCAATCAACAAGCTTAAAAACATCCAAAAATTTTGATTTTCATGTCTTTCCTTACAAACTTTACCAATTTTTTTCCTTTCTTCTTCAAGTTAAAGGTCTTTGCCCCCTATTTCTCGATTTCGTGTGCCTTTCATTCGAACCCTTTCTGATTCAATTAACGCACAAGTTTAAACTCGAGGCGCACATTAACCGTGTGCTGCGAAGAAGTATGGGGGCGGCTTCTTGAGGGGGTGGCAGAGCACCCAGCGATGAGACGCCAACGCGAACTTTTTTAATTGATTAGAAACAATTCTCGACGAGGAGGTGCACGAACGGGGGCGGCAAACTTGTTCATTCCTCAGCGGTTCCTCTTCGAAATCGTAGCGTTACGGCTTCATGCTGATGCGATAAGTTTCACGGTTGCTCCTATTTCCGTGGGTCGCTGCTCGCAAGTTTTTGGCACAACTCGCGTTCGCTAGTTATAAATTAATTACGCGAGTGTTATTTCATTACCGGCATATTTGACTAATTGCAAACTTTTTTGGATTTATGTTGTTTGTTAAGTGCTATTTTTGTATTCCTTTATTTTGGATTTTATGTGATTATAAAAGAAAGATTAAGATTCAGAAAGAAGTTGAGTAGAAAGTCAATTAAAAAATTGTAAAAAATGGTAACTTAAATTTCATGCTAAATTTGGCATTTCTGCAATTTTTTTAAATGGAGTCTTTTATTATTTTCGATTTCATGTGATTATAAAAGATGAAAGTTCAAAAAGAAATTGAGTTGAAAGTCACTTAAAAAATTGCAAATTTTGAATACGGTAACTTAAATTTCATGCTATATTTTGCATTTTTACAATTTTCAAAATGGAATCTTAAATTTGTTGATCCAATTTTCCTGGAAAAACTTTTTTAGCCAAAGCTTCTTGACATAATTAGTCCTTGAAACTGAAATTCTAATTTCTTTTTTCTGAAAGTAAAGAAAGTCAATCAAAAGAAAAAATATAATTTTTGAATGGTACCAAAATTTCTTGATAATTTTTTATCAATATCTAATTTTTCTTTTTGTTACAGTTGGAGATCTCCTATCTTCTTCGGTAAGTTTCTTAACATAATTTATCCTTGTAAATGCAAATACCAAAACGTATCTTTTTGCAAAATTAAATAAATTTTACCAAATATTTAATATTAAACACCAGAGGTCGCTCATTGTCTATGATGGCAGCACCAAAAAGAATCGTCCGAGATAAATTCAAGCGTGCACTGAATTCAAACATTCGAGATCTTTCATTCGGAGTCCTTGCGCACCAAATGCATTAGGATCGCTATTGTCCTATTTACTATTTGTGCCTCTTTCTCTCTTCGCTTTTACATTCGACTCCTGTAACTTGTCGTTAACGTATGGGGAGCGGCAAAAGGTGATACTAACGTATTGGAAGGCATCGAACACAATCGACAGGAGCAGGAGCAGGAGCAGGATAAGCAATATCCCAATATTCCATTCCAAGTAGTCCTCACTCCTTAGTCCTTACTTCAGCATCATTTCTTTTCGTCTTCTTCTTCGATTTTTCCACACTCTCTCTGCTTTTATCCGTTATGCTTTTTGTTTTCGTATATAGCTAGCTGTAGTGTGCAGTTGGACGTATTGTGCGATTTATCCTTGTGCAGGGAATATATCTCTGTACATGTGTAAGTTGTCGAGGAGGCATCTTCCTCCTGATTGAGAGCACGCATTTTTCACAAACTGTTAGGCATTAAAGAGGGATCCATTCTTGAGAACGCACCATTTCATCTACTGGTTCTATTATCTTATCCTTTTTCTTATTAGAAACGAGGATGCGTTCTATTTTAAGGTCTGGATATCTGGAATGTAGGTTATGTTTTTTGGGAGGATCCTTATCAATTATTTTAAGATGTTTGTTGTTATTTCAACTGGAAATCTTATAAATAGTTAAAGATCTTTTAATGTAAAAGTTGGAAAAAGAACTGCAAAATGTTTGTAGCTATAGATTTTCAGGATTCTATCTGTTATCAATTTAAAGATATCTTTTGAAATAGAATCTGTTTTCTATTTTAAATCATTATCCTGGGAACAGAACTATGTCAGAAATTGATTTCCTTAGAAATATTTAATTATCCTTTTTATAGGTGAAAACTTAGTTTTTCTTATGTTTTCTTGAAATGAATTATCCTAAAATTTTTAAAAATCAGATATGGAGGATTATGAATGCGAAGGATAATTATGAAACAGATGATATTATCCTTTTAAAGTGATTGACTTAATCTGAATAATTTTCGCGCTGATATTGAATGTGCAAATTAATTGAATATCCAATTAATAGCTTAATTTGAAATTTGGGGATTTTCCGCCACAATAAATTCCAGATAATTTTTATCGTCCTTGAGGAGCACATGCTGAAGGGAAGTGCGCCGTTGTTCATTAGTCATTTGGTGGCGGCGATCAATAGCACCGGATCTTGAGGCTTTGGGAAAACTTCCAAGAGGGAAATTTCGCAAATTTCCCAAAAGTTTAATTAGAAAATACCCCACTACGCGGTGGGTCCAAAAGCAGGATGGGTGGCTTCTTTTCACCACGAGGATGGCCTGCCGAATGAAATTTGATCATTTATATTGCGTATACATTCCATCCGTGGCCGCCCCCCACATCTTTCATTAAGGACTTATTCGAAGACGTAGCGAAATTAATTTCCATGATGAAATACGGCCTATTTCGAAGACTGTTAATATCCTCGCACATCGCTTCCGATTGTAAATTTCGTCCTGAACGTCCTGGATGATGGTGACCCGTTAATTTTTTGCCCCCCTTTTGCGAATCTATTTGAATGCGAAATGTGTAACAATAAGATGGCGAAAAAGGATAAAACCGGGACGCGCCGGGAGCAAACAAACAAACAGCCCGCAGCGCGAAAAAATGAGCCGTTGCAATGCGGCGACAACCACACCCATCGTTGGCGGTGGTGGAGGCGGTTTGTGGAGGTGGTGGAGGCGGTGGAGGCGGTGGATGCGACGGCGACACGCTGGGCCAAAAAGAGCGTCGTCGGGGGCGGCTCATCCGGGGGATGCACGAGCCATGCTGCCGTAATATGTCAAGGATACGCAATCGAGCGTTATGATTAGGGCCTATCTGCAAATAGAATACGCGCCATGTCCTGGTATTTAAATTGTTCCCCATTTGTAGATCTTATCCTTTTATTTTTCCCCCCCGCTGGAAGAATTGTACAAATATGCTGGATGCTTCTCGGAATTAATGAGCTCTAATTCATCACTTTACGGATTCTTAAATTTAAATATTGAGATTAATTGTCTTGTAAATATGAAAAGGATTCCAAACACTCTTCTGAAATTTTTCATCCCTATTTCACTTTCATTTTTTTCCTAACGAATATTTAGTTCAAAGATTTCTAATAATATTATTAAAAATTTTTAGTTTATAATGAAGGAAATTCTTGAATCTGACATAATAACCAAATAATTATTCTGAGAGAAAATTTCATTTATAAAATAAGAATAAATTTTATGGTTTGCTAATTTTTAAATTTTTATATTTCATTCATTTTTTACTTTCAGCTTTCCTATTTCATTAGATTTATCCAATTTGGAAAATTTGACAAAATTAGATATACATGAATTTACTGAAAAATAATGGCCCTGAAAATTATAAAGCAAAACTAGTTTATCAATCAGTTTACTGCATTATCCTGGTAAGATTTTTCACTGAATATTTGACATAATAACTAATGAATTTTCCTGAAAGTTGAAATCCAAAATTTATGAAAACAGGAAAAAATATATTGTGTTTTATTCCCTATTTTAAAATTTTACATGTGTATACTAAATTTTTCTTTTTAATTAATCTTTTTATCCCTTACATTTTCAAAGTAATAGTTGAAACGAAATTCAAATACAATTAAAATTTAGAATATTTATCTTCAGGTAATTTTAGGTAAAAATCATTGTCCTGAAAATAATAATAAACAAAATTTTCAAGTCCTTTTTTCATGGAGAAACATTTCCTTTAATTTTTGGTATTATTATAATTCTTGAAGCTGAAATTTTCCTGGAAACTTTTTGGAAAAACCAACAATTCCATGATCCTGATAAATATTATCCACCCTGGATGTGTTTATGCATGCAGGAAAATATTTAAATTGGCCAAGGATTTAACAAAATGCCAGAGGTCTCCCTTCTTCCCCAGCAGGAACCACAACCTCCAGCTGGCCGCCCGAAAAGATGTATGGAAGGAAATCAATAGTCCACAAAAATTTATAAGTGCTTCCCACAGAGCAGCAAATAAATTTCGACTTCCTGAAAACCACACGCACACTCCCCCTCTTTGTACCACTTTTCCCCATTCGAAACCATCTTACAAAGATCCCAGAACGCAATACTCTTCCTCGTCCTTCGTCCTGCCCGAACCGGCACTATGCAGAACATTCGAAATGAAGCAGAAAAAGCAATCCCAAAACGCACCGGGAGCACATCCTGGACGTCGCATTTGGCGATGTGGAGTCGGATAAGTAGACGCAGAAGAATGATAGTCGCAACATATGTATATAACGTTTATCCTGGTGCGCAGGATTCGGCGTGTATTAAGGGAGTTGGCTCGTATCTGCTCGAAAGAAAAGCAAGCACAGCAACAACAAATAACTAAACAAGCGGAATGTGTGCCATGTAAGTGGCTTTTCGTAATTTTTTTTTGCTTTCTGTTGTTGGACTGGTTTTTTCTGCACAAGTAGAAGCTTCTTCGAATGGCAGGGAGGTCAATATATTCTTCCCGTTCTTGAGGTTGGCTTTCGAGCTGTGTGCAGGATGTACAAATAAATGATGGTATAAACATGTTCGGCTTAAGGAGCGCGCGTGTTATTTGCCAAAAATCTGTTTGTTTAATGGGTTTATCGATGGAGGAGATTGTTTTTGCTTGTGCAGGATCAAGAAGTTTCTGCAGACTTGTGGAAGGAACTTCGTATTGTTGGATTTAAAAGCTTTTTTTGGAATTTTTTTCTATAGATGTTTTAAGAAAATACAGGATAATGGATTTTAGTCAATAATTAATTACTTTGACTTTTCCAGCTCTTTTATAAACATTTTCTTATGAGAAATTTAGAAAATTTTATTTCATAAAAAATTTTAGTTTGTATTTAGTAATAAGAAAGTTTTTTTCTCTGAAAAGGATAATAAATTTACTCACAAATTATCTAGTGTTATTTATAACTGAATAGCATTAAATTTTAATTCTTTTCAAGACAATTTAAAAAATGTATTGTCAAATATGTAAAAAACCGTTAAATAGTTTAAAAATTGGTTGGATTTTTGAGTATAAATTCCATACAAAATATGACACATTATAATTATCTGAATCCTTCGTCATCATAGTAAACGCAAATCAAAACGAACAACGACAATTTTAATCAACTATCACGAATAAGCGACATTTTAATAAATGGCCATATTAAATCAGAATTCAAAGCGCAGCAACGCGTGAAATTCAAATTGACAAAATAGCATAACTCCATATTTAATAGAAAATAATGAGCGGCTATTATTTATAAAGCGTATAATTCAGCATCAATGTACATAATGTTATTAGGCCATTGTGCACGCATCTCTCGTGCTTGCAGATGCCATAATGAAATTTGAATACTGATTCGCAATGTCATAAAATATGTGTACAAATCGCACCGCACCGAATGGAATTCGCAGCTGGTGTCGTTTCGCATTCCGCACATTTTCCAAGCGAAAATACGTGCACCACTAATTTTATTACATTTTCTGGACGGGAAACAATTGCACCTTTCTCTTCCTGCATTTTAATGCGTATCAATGCACAATTCATACTGACTTGCAAAATTTGCACATCCTTAATTGCACTCGAAATGTAGCCGATATTTTGCACATTGCTAAAAATAGCAATTACATGGAAAATTACCATCGTAAATGTTGCATAATTGCAATAACATTCAATAACCTTTCTTAATTGCATCGTTTCGATTTTTGCACGAAACGTGACTAAATCGCACGAACCGATGGTTTTAATACCGGAAATGAAATCGCATGTGCACGGGAATGTTTCTAGTAAATAAAACCGGAAACGCGGATTCGCAGATGGGGCGCACGGGGACGCGGCATGAATATTTAGCGCGAAATTTAACTCCTTTTCATTAATAATTAATTACTGTTGACTTAGCGCTGTTTGCATTGCACGTGTAAACACGCCGGAAACGTAAATAATCGATGCGCGCACAGCATACGTCCCCAGGAGCGTATCAAATTTCCGGAAATAAAAAATATTGTTTCGATACAGTCCCGATTTTTTATCCTTCACGATTTCCATGTCGACAGGTGAATGGGAATACCTTAACGAAGAAAGAAGCACCCATAATCGTGATCATTATATCTAAGTCGATTGACGACAATACCAATAGCATTTCCGGTTTGAATTTTTTAAATCGCTTAACACCATTTGAAAGTACGTTAAATTTCCAATAAAATGGTGCCTGAATTATTTTTATAGGCAGAGCAGTTACTGAGAAATAGCTTAGAGAAAATGGACAACTTTTAAATGCAAGAGCGAATGATGGAAATAATCGTTTTAGGTCAAATTGACGACAATACCAATACCATTTCTAGTTGGAATTTTGCAAATATCTAAACGGCAATCAAAGGTACATTAAATTACCTATAAAATAAGGTCTGAGTTATTAGAATCGGACTTCCGGTTCCGAGGTAACTCATAAAGGAATAAGTATTTATGATCACCATGTCAAATTAAATTGACCACGATACCAATAGCATTTCTGGTCGGAAGTTTGTAAATTTCTATGCAGAATTGGAAACTACATTAAATTTCCATTAAAATGGTGTCTGAATCAGTTTAATAGGACGTATATTTACTAAGAAACAGCTGACAGAAATTTGATAACAAAAAATAGGAAAAAGGGTAATAGAAAATAATCGTTTTAGGTTGAATTGACGACAATACCAATAGCATTTCTAGATGGAATTTTGCAAATGTCTAAACGGTAATCGAAAGTGCATTAAATTACCTATTAAATAAGGTCTAAATAATTAGAATTGGACTTCCGGTCCAGAGTTAACACATAACGGATTAACGAATTGTTATCCTAATGCCTATTCAAATTGACGACAATACCAATAGTATTTCTGGTTGGAATTTTGTAAATCTCTTAACAGCATTTTAAAGTTCATTTTGCAATTTGCAATAAAATGAGGTCTGGATCATTTTCATAGGACCTCCAGTTTCTGAGAAAATGCTAACAGAAAATAAATAGAAAAAACGAGTACTAATTGTTTCAAGTCAGATTCAAGATGATAACAATAACATTTCTAGGTCGAATTTTACAAATTTCTAAACGCCCGTCGAAAATGCATGAAATTACCTTTCGAAGAAATAATCGGTCATTATTTCTTCGGCATCGAAGCTGGCATCGCAATCCAAGGAATTCGATGGCAAAGACAAAGAAACGAAGCCGAAGTTTTACGTTTAGTGAACCAGTAGAACATGATTTTAGGGAGCATTGGGGAAAAGTTAAGAAGTTTATGCTCTTATAATGGGAACATTAGTGCGCATAAGTACCATAAATTGCATACGAACACACACCAGAAGTTCGTTCGTCCTTCCACGAGCAAATATCCTTGCGTGTTAAACGCATCCTGTTTTTCGTTCAGCGTTTAAACACCAACAAAGCAATAAAAACGTGTGAACACTAAACAATCCTCCAGCTTTTAATCAACTCAACAACGTGCGATACAAACGCAGCAGATAATTTCTTGGAAGTTTTTTTTTTCGGCGTCCATTTTTAATCTTAAAATCTCCAGCTTAATTTGTTTGTGTTTCTTAATCAACAGCCGCGTCTAATTGAGAATCCCCCAAGGAACGAACGTCTCAACCTATTTTTGACTCCATTTTTAACCTCGCTCGTCGACGAAGAGAAAAAGGACGAAAAACTAATTAAAGGGAAGACGCAGAGAAATAAATTAAAACGCGCCCTCTAGCGGCATGAATATTAACACAAATGGCGTGGAAGGAGTGCGAATGCCATAAAAGCAATAAATATGAAAAATTCGCCAGCGTTGGGCCATCATCTATCGAAGAGATTTTTCAATTAGTATAAAAGGCGGTTGGCTAATGGCCTACTCGATCCTTCGACGCCGCCGCCGCCTCCGCAAGGATGTGGAAACAAGCGGGATTAGGGATGCACGCACCCGCACGCAGGAATTGATGGCGGCAGGATGCGAAGGAGTGCGCCACATCTCAAAGGAGTTTTTAATGGTTTTTTTCCTTAAAACGACATTTGCCGCCTTCGTATGATGCTTGGCGTTATGGCGGCGGCGCCGGCCTAGTTTCTTTTTATTACATTATACACTTGATTTTATGCATTAGGTAGGTTTCTAATGCCGCCCCCAATGGGCATTAACTTTCATGCGAATTTTACACACTTGGAAAAAGGACTCTTTTTTGAGGTCTTCACGATTTCGCAGATTTTAGTTTGTGGGGGCAATTTTTTTTGGTTTCACTTTTATTCTTCCAGGACGAATTATTATTTTAGTGATCATGATTATTTTAAATAATATTTAGATTTCATTTTTCTTTTGAGTGATTTTAATGATGGTAGTTTTTCTGGAAAATGATACTTCAAAATTTTTTCTTCAGACATCATGAAAATTGAAAAAAGTTGTTATTTCCATGATATAAGTTTGAAGGTCCTTGAATCATAATCACATTTTTGGTAATCATCATAAGTTTTAAGAAAATTAAACGTTTTTGGATTTTTGGATTTAATTATCCTTTTAATAAATCTCAATAATTATTGATTTTCTTTAAATCATATATCTAAATTTAATTTTATTTCCTGTTCTTTTTAAAATTTTAATTTTCAGAGATTTCAAATTAAAAAAAACCCATTTTTGAAATTCCAATGAATGAAATTTCACTTTTTATCTAATAAGGAGAGAACCAAAAATTGTTTTTATCATGTCATAAGAAAATAAGTAAAATTCTTAATGCTCTATCATATAATTTTGTTAGTCCTTAAAAATTTTTGATGTTATTTATTGTAATTTGTTTTATCCTTCTAATTGAAACCAACATTGATTTTGGTTTTTTTACTTCTTGTTTTTTACAAATTTGATTTAGAAAAATTATTTTTTCTTTCAAAATTTAATTATCCTTTTGAAGAATTTTAGTGATCATACTTTTGTCTTCAACATGACATATAAAAAATTGTCCTTTTTTCAGTATAAAGGGTAAAGTTAAAATAGGAATAATTCTATTCTATAATTTTGGTTGTCCTTATAATTGAATCATACAAATACAAGAATTTCGTTATCCTGGTGAAATGGGATGTGTATTTCACCAGGATACATGAAAACCACGACAATTTATGTTTTACGCCTCTTCTTGAAGCAACAGCAACAACGAAAGCGTGCGGTTAAACTAAGAAAATTCATGGATGAAAATAAGGATAACAGGAAAAAAGAGCCGTCTTCTGCCGGCTTCTTACCTCCTTCCGGGACACGTCACTGCCATCGGCTTACAAATTCGTTTAGCATAAGTGTCGCGTCGACGCTAGTTTTATTTACGACGTGGAGTGTCGTCTGCGGGGGCGGCAGAATAAAACTAAACAAGAACGCATCGACGTCGGTTTTGCCATCGTCCTTTCTACGCAACCACAGGATGCGCCTCCCGCAACCACTTTCCTCGGTGTGCACCTTTCCCGGCCGGGAAATTCAATGCTCCCGAATGAAAATCACCGAGGTGGGAGGGCAGTTTATTTAGGGTTATTGCTTGAAAAACTGCACCCCGGACTCGTTTGAAGGACGCGAAAAGGATATTTGAATATTGTTTCGATATGCATGCGTTCTGCTCTTCCGGTTTGCACAGTGGAAATTCACGTGTGTGGCATTTCCGGCCGCCGGAAAAATGCTGCATCAGCGGTCTTATCAGTTGCGTGAGCATGGATAGCTGATTCAATTTGCATAATTAAAAGTTTTATGCATGGTCGCTGGGTGCTTTTAACGCCGACTTGTTGGTTTAATGTACGAGTTGCTTTTATTGTTCTGATAAATTTTTTTCTTGGCGGGAGCGACGTGTAAATTTTATTTTTTGTTTCCATTGTTTTGTGCAGATAGTTGAGAACTGTTTTCATAGTTTTAATTTTGTTCGCATATCGTAAACGGTTTTATATTATTTATTAGAATGTTTCTTGTTTTTGTCAGGTTGTAAAATTAAATGTTATTTTTACAAATATTTTTTGTACTAGAAAAAAATTGAGAAACATATTTTACTAGACAAATCATGTGAGAATTAAAATGTAAAAATATTTGGCTTCTTAATTATGTTTAACTAAAATTCTGGAATTTTTGTTATCCACTTATCAAAAACATTTCAAAATGTGTGGAACATTTTGATTCTATCAATTTATTCCATCTTCACTTCTAAGAATATTCAAACCTTGCGAGAAAACCAACAAACACGAAAAAAAAAAATATATTACATGTACGCACGTATGCATGAAATGTAAAAAGGAAATAAAGTAATGAGATAAAAAATACGCAAAGAATTTGAGATATTCCCAACTCGAGTGTATTTTGAGGCTGGATTCTCCCATGCAAAAACATCTACGTGTCCGTGCTTCGTGAGACGCACATAAAAGAAAAACGGGGGAACGGAAAAACGTTTTATGTGCCGCAAATATATCAGGTATAATGTAATTTTATTGGCTGATACGGGGCTGCATTAGCTCGGCAAATAGTTGCCTTTATGTTTTATGC
The DNA here is from genome assembly GCA_030264555.1 of Aleochara sp. GC000083. NCBI lineage: Eukaryota > Metazoa > Arthropoda > Insecta > Coleoptera > Staphylinidae > Aleochara > Aleochara sp. GC000083. Next base: position 2,955 of record JARJDZ010005205.1, on the reverse strand, counting down.
TTCAACGACGTGCTTCATCCGACATCTTCATCCCACGAAGATTCAATCCATTCCATATCAATCATCATCACTTTTCACTTGCTGATGCAAAATTCGAATTCCACCAACTTTATTTTTCCATTTCTTCGCTTCAAGTTGGAGTTTGGAAACAGGTTGGTTTAATTGTTCTGTTCATGGAAGATGGAACCGACATTGAAATAGGAAACTGTGAATTTCCACCCAAGTATATTTCGTATGCTTTGTGTGGAAGTCATGTGGAAATAACTAATTTAGAACTTGCTATTACATGGATAACTATTTTAATTAGACCTACATTAGCTGCATTAAACTTATCATAATTAGCATAAATTTGTGAAGAAATTTCCACTGGAAGGACGTCAAAGAAATTGCTCCGGTGGTAAAAAGATGCATCGAATGATTAATAGTCAGCTGGTTGTTCATTAATTTTAATTAGTTCTATCATTTTCTATTCAGGATTTTCCTGACTTGATAATTTCATAATTCACACACAAGCTTCTAGTTTAAAATTTACTTGATTTTCCATGATTAATTTATAGGAAAATTAAAATGTATCAGATAGTTGATTCAAAAATCGAAGAATTTTTATTCAATGATAGAGAAATTCTTGAATATCGTTACAAACTTTATTTCCAATTTATTTTCTTCATCATCAACATACAAATTGCAAAATTTCACTGAATAATTTCCTGAAATCTTAAGCCTAATTTAATATTCTCTTTGAAATATGAACATGGATTATTATTACATTTATATCCTTGATTTTCACCTGAGATACTCCAGGATATATTTTCAAAGAAAAAATTGTTTAATTCAGTTTTGTCCAGTAAATTCAACATTTAAATCCTTCAATGAAGAACTTACAAGTAAAAAGGATAAAAATTCTTTAAATGTCATAAAATTATATCGCAATTACAATGAAAATTCCATTTAATTCCATGTTTAAACGATGGTCGCATTGCAACTTTTCGTCTTCTTATTTTGATCCCGAATGCTTCATGTGCAAGATGCAGAAGAATTGTGAAACAGCTCAAAGGATGCGCGCAGGGTGCGTTCTTCAGCAACCGGGAGCAGGCGAGCAAATAAATACGAAGCACTCATACATGGAAAAATGCTCGCTTCGGGAGCCGGAAAAAAGGACGAAGCGAACGAGTGAGCAAAGTTGTACCCTGCAACTTGAATATTCTAATTACGGTTTTAAATTACCCTTGCGAACACACCCGCGTCTTCTTTTCCTCGCCAGGACTAGATTTATGTGTGCACGCAATTCCTTCGTGTGGCTCCTTTTTCCTTCCTCCTTCTTCCTGCAAAAAGCTCTCAACTCGTTGTTGTATTAACACGTACAACTACAATTTCTCGTTTTATTTCTTGCTTAATTCATTGTTTACTACCAGCAACTACTAAAATTGGTTACTTTTTATCAGACATCAACAAGGATGAAAAATTCTTTAAGAAATTTTCAAGGATTTCATGTCTTTTCGTATCCATTTAATCGATAGCTTCATATCATTCCACTTTCATAAGTTTCAATCAAGAATTTAAATGCGGATTAATCCGTTAATAACTTAAACATACATTAAATGAGAGTAATGTAATTAAATCAACTCCAAACTAAACAAATTACGACCGAGCCTAATGGATAAGTTCACCCGCATGTGATAATATAATATTAATACGGTTTACAAGTTAAACACGCCCCGTCTTAAGAGAGTTGAATATGTTCAAACGGGAATGAATCTCGAACGCGAAACTTCAGCCGAGAGAGGTGAAAAAGCGGGAACATTGCACCATGAAGAGGCTGGAATTAGAGACGAGCACTTCATTAGCGATTAAACTGCTGCCGAGCATCTCGAAGACGTGAAGGTGCTCGAATATTAACTATCAAGTGTCTGAGTCAATGAGAGTTAGCATATAGGAGAAATACTAGTAAACAATATTATGTTGGGAGTGATGAAGAGCTGGCAAATCCATGAGCAAATTTGCGCGGTGGTGTGGATGTCAAATGATGGCTACAAAGCTAGAATCTAACAGCCAGGACAAGAGAAGGATAAAGACAGGAAGCGATATGGATGTTGGGTGGTGTTCGTGGATCTTGGGGGCTGCTCGGAGTTGGATTTGTGCTCGGATGGGAGGATCATTGATTTCCATTAGCTCTGACGTTAATCAAAACGGTAAATTCAGTTAGCTCGAAGAGATAGACTCGTATTTGTATCCGGTAGCAGTTCTATTACACATTAACTTGATATTCAATAATAGATTTGCTTACTTTTTGCAATTTTATTGGGATATTTGTTAGTTATAAATTTAAAATAAACGACAATACCAATAGCATTTCCGGTCGGAATTTTGTAAATCCGTTAACACCATTTGAAAGCTCGATAAATTTCCAATAAAATGATACCTGAGTCCTTTTTATAGGGCCTCCAGTTACTAAGAAACTGACAACAGAAAATCAATAACATTTAAATAGAAACACAAATGATGAAAATAATCATTTAGGGCCAAATTGACGACAATAGCAATAGCATTTCTAGATGGAATTTTGCAAATGTCTAAACGGCATTCGAAAGTACATTAAATAACCTTTAAAATAGGGCCTAAATTATTAGAATTGGACGTCCGGTCCCGAGACAACACATAAATGAATAAGTAATTGTGATAATTATATATAAGTAAATTGACGACAATACCAATAGTATTTGCGGTTGGAATTTTGCAATTTCCTTAGCATTGACGACTATACCAATAGCATTTCTAGATGGAATGTTGTAAATGTCTAAACGGGAATTAAAAGTATATTAAATTATCTATTAAATACCGCTTGAATTATTAGAATTGGACATTCGGTTCCGAAATAAAACTCAAAGGATTAAGAAGGTATGATCATAATATATAAGGAAATTGACGACAATGCCAATAGCATTTCTTGTCGGAATT
>JARJDZ010005204.1:0-12844 GCA_030264555.1 Aleochara sp. GC000083 | reverse complement strand
TCGCTACAAACTTTTTTTTCAAATTTTTTCTTCCAACGCGATTCCTGCTCTTCCAAGAGCGAAAGGGGCATGAACCCATAGATTTTTGGAAAGTGCTCATCAAGACCTACAATTTGGTTTTAACTTTACTTTAATTGGGCCAAACGTTTAAAAGTTATACGCAGCTAAAATAGCGAAAAATAGCGAAAATTTTTCATTTTTCGGACCTCAATTTTCAAGTTCGGATATTTCTGAGTCCCGCACAGATTCAGGACCATTCCCATTGTTATTTTTTCGTCAAAATATGATAAATGCCCTTTGAATCGGAAAAATCGGTTCAGTAGTTTCGGAGATATGAAAATTTTTGAAAACTCTAGCGATTTTAAGATTTTCATATCGGTTTTTTCGCTACAAACTTTTTTTTCATGATTTTTCTTTGAACGCGATTTCTTCTAACCCCTTTGCCAAAAGGGCATGAACCCATAGATTTTTGAAAAGTGCTCATCAAGGCCTACAATTTGGTTTTAACCTTAGTTTAATTGGCCCAAGCGTTTAAAAGTTATACGCAGTTAAAGAGCGAAAAAAAAGCAAAAATTTTGCATTTTTAGGACCCCATTTTTCTGGTTCGGGGATTTCCGATTCCCGCAGGGTTTCGGGACTATGACTAATGTTATTTTTTCGCCAAAATACTATAATTGCCCTTTGAATCGTCCAAATCGGTCCATTAGCTCCGGAGATATGAAAATTTTTGAAAACTCGAGCGATTTTAAGAATTTCATATCGGTTTTTTCGCTAAACTTTTTTTTTAAATTTTTTCTTCGAACGCGACTCCTGCTCTTCCAAGAGCGAAAGGGGCATGAACCCATAGATTTTTGGAAAGTGCTCATCAAGACCTACAATTTGGTTATAACTTTAGTATAATTGGTGCAACCGCTTAAAAGTTATACGCAGTGAAAGAAGAGAAAAAGGCGAGAATTTTGCATTTTGCACAAACGAAATCAACTGAAGCCTACCCATTCAACAAGATAATCACCAATCAACGAGGAACAACTGAAATTACATGTCGTAATGCCATTAGAAGGCAATTACATAATGATTCCTGGCATCGGCATTCCACCGATTGAATATTACTGATATTGTTATTGCCTCGTTTTCCATTGATTTACTCGCCGCAATTTCAATTGCAATTGAATGCAAAATGCACGCTGTCGAATACAAACGAGACTGAAGGTGAATCGCTAGAGAATCGCTAGAATTATTGCTGGACGGTAGTTGCAAGAAAGGTAATTGATTCGTTGTATAATGTTTGCCCAGAGCAGCCTCATTGACTGCTATTGACAAATGCATCGAGTGCATTAATAAATTAGCGAAAAAAATCGTGCGATCGTGACTCGATCGACAACGTAAACGACTCGACGAGACTCTATCATTTTTATTCTTTTATAATTTTTTGTTTCTAGATGTAATTCCGCACTCGGTGCAGAGTTCGTATTAAAGCGTATGAAGTTGGTTCGTTCTGGTTGGCGCACCGCGTTTGAGCATTTAATTAACGTTATACGAACAACAAACGGACTCATCTGAGTCATCCATGTCAATTGCGTACAACTGTGCACAAATGTGTGTGAATAAATTTGTGTAATTGGCGTTAATTTTTAGTGTGCTTTAAATTATTTGTTACGAATACTATGCAGGAGTTGTTGCAATAGTTGCAAAGTTACATTGAATGTCAATAATGAAGGTAATAAAATTTACACTTTTGATTGTGTAAAAATTATTTAAAAGAATTATTGTAGTAAGACTTATTTAAAATCTCACTCCAGGTTAAAGTTTTATGTTTTAGCTCTTATAATTTTAACTATTTAGAATATTTGCAATAAAAAATCGAAAATTCTTCAAGTAAAAATTTCTCAAAAATTAAGATATTGAAAAAATAATAGAACTTCGTATCTTTCATTAGATTTTCCTGCATTCTTGCAAATATTTGCTTAAAATTCAGCTCTCAATTGAAAATATCATAGAATTTGCAATTTCTTAAGATTGGAATATTAAAAATCAGTTGTTTCTTTTTTTAGAAAACTCAAAAATAGTTCCAGTTCAGACATGAAGCAATTAACAACATTCCTCAACAACCCAAAAAAACTTGAATTTCCTCGGCAAAAAACCCATGATGAACATCTCTTCGAAATTTACCTGATTTTATTACGGTAATTGAATGACCGCTTGTAAAACACCGTAAAAAGATCAAATAAAAAGTCCCCATTTATACCTTTACAGGATCATTAAAAATCTCCGAGATGTCTTCACAGATGAACCGAATATTTGAGAGCCACCCACCTGGTTTGACACTCTGCACGAAGACCGGATTGTCGCCGGAGACGTTCATGCCGTAGCCGTTCTCGTCCCGGTTGATGATGATGGTCACCAGCTGAAAGGAGTACGACGAAGGAGGCGATTGCGGCGATTCGGGCACCGAGGTCGGCCTGCCACCTCCACCACGTGGTGACGAGCCCATGATGTACGTGTTTGGGGCACCACCTGAAGACGGCCGCAACGAACCATTTGCATGAACGTTCGAATTCCTCCTGAAAAATTAAGAAAAAATTGAAATGAAAATAAATTCAATGGAAATTATTGTAAGTAGTAACAAATGGAACTCGATATGATTAATGAAAGTGTATTATGTAAAATGAGGTCGCTGATGAAGGAATTCTGAATAAATCCGGTAGGAATTTTAATAATTGTCATAAAAACGAAGATAAATGCAGAAATCACATGAGGATTACGCAAAAATTTGTCGTTTTAGATCTATTAAAGTGATATATGCAGTAATGTTGCTAAATGGTAAATTAAATGTTAATCTGGTCTTAAGTATATACTGAGTTTAACAGTTATTAAAAAACCGATTTATTTATAAATTTAAAAAAAGTTTTTATATGATAGATGTAGAATTCTGTCATATTCGAATGAAATGAATGGATTTATTAAATTTCTCCCAGATTTTGTAATCTTGTATATTCATTGAAGTGATTCTTATCAATGCAGTTAAGTTTTTGATTAGCAAATCAAATAATTTTCACAAAAATAAGGGAAATGAATGTAATTTTAGATAAAAAGATAAAAATCTCATCTTTATCTTTAAATGTATGTAAAATTATCTTTCCAACTTTAAAATTTCTGAAACTTTATCTATGTTCATATTTGTTGTTGATATCCTAAATTCTCTATTGATTATTTATTTATTTATCCACCTACTTAATAAAATTTGTTATGACACTCTTAATTTTTGTCATACCCTGTATGACTACTTCATTACATAAAACCCAAGACAAAAACAAACTTAATTAAATGCAAATATCCAGATTTGTAAGGACACTTAAAACGCACGTCTAAGCCGCAAAATAAACAACAAAAAAACGTTTCAAAATAACTTTCCATCCACGATGATGATGATGATGATGACGCGACTTTTATTTATTCATCTCATTCATCTCACATTATATAAATGTGGCCATCGCATTAGAACATATTATACCATTCCATTCCATCATACATTTTGTGATGTGTCTGACTCAACTAACGCGATCGAGTAGATGGATTCGTGCATTATTTACGCCATATGAAAAGCCCGACCGACGAAAATGTCGTCAGATTTATTTAAATCTTATGGATTCATTCGCGGCTAAAGTGCGCTGATTTGAACGGCGCGCATTTTATGCTCAAAATCAGCATGTTTCGATGTGTACACACGACGACGACGACGATTACATACAAATGTATTCCGCATGGGAAAAAATGCGCGCACGTATGACATCATGCCCACACGCTCTCGATGCATGCGTGTTGAAATGATTTTCTAATGTCCACTTTTCCATCTATCGCACGTTTGAGTTTGAGTGTTCGATTGGCGAATAGCGGTATCGGATACGTATCGAACGTTTGTGATGTGATGAAAAGTATGAATCGGTTTTTGGTGTGTGACGCATGTGGAAGCTTCTACCAGCCAGCTGGGTGGCATTAAAAAACAATGATAGTGTGAGATATAATTATCGTTTGTTTCATTTGCGATAATAACCATTTGTTTATGTTTCGTTCGGTTTCAATGCGAATTGGCTAGACTGCAAGTCGGTAAATTTTAGGTTTATACTTTTCAATCAATGATAATGTGATAATGAAAGAATGAATTGCGGAAAGATGATATTTCATGTCAGAAATGATTGCTTAAAGTTTCGCAAAGTCTGCAAATTTGCTTCAAAGTCCAGAAAGACACTAATGGAGCTCAATAATCCCAGAATAAAAACACAACAAATGAGTGAAAAGACACTCCCAATAAAAAAATATCTAAAATCTTTAAATAATGAACCAGTGACATAAAGATTACTTCATCTTAAAGATTTGTTTGAAACAAAAAATTATGTTATGATATCTTATAAATATCTAGTTTCATGAATATTGCAATTATTAATTAAGTTCTGTAAGCAATAATTTGTCAATATCACATAAAATAATCTGTACAGATACACCCTCAAAAAAAACCTTTTAAACTAAATCCCTGTAATATCAACTGCAAATAAATTAATTTCAAAAACCTTGAGATATCAGAAAAGGTAAAAAAATCAAAGCACCCAAAAAACTATCATATTTCAGTTTTGAAACTCTAATCAAGCTCAATACATAAAAACCCAATGAATCTCTCCCTACACTCAATAAAAAAAATCTAAAATCTTCAAACTTCCGGTGAGCTACGACAAGATAAGAAATTCCCAAGCAGTCACCCAATACCCAACCGGAAGTAGCACCTAAGCGATTTCCAAAGCCATCCTCGTATCAACCTCGCGCGCACTGACAAATTTCTCCATGCACGTTTCAAAAACGAAACACGCAACTTTCATTCAAGCAACCGATACATATCATGGAACCTATTCCCCATGAGCAAGCGAAATAATAAGACGGTTCCGAACAACATTATTACCACAGTATGGCAGCAGCGTTCCAATGGCCTTGACATCAAAACACCGCAATGCTTATCGAAGCCATTAGCAATTATTCTATTCTGCGAGTACGCTGCCCGACTTTACACCACTTCCATCCAGCATGCGCCGTATTTCGTGCAATTTCACTGGAAACATTGCGTCGTCATTAAAACCCAGCGACGTACTTGTCGTCGTTCATTTCGTTACATGATTAATTACAGTGTGCGATTGCATTCGCATTTGCAGCTAGGAATCGATTCGTACGAATTTGGAAAATTCCTTGAACTCCACCTTTAGCCATTTACTTGAAATTTATTGTTTGCCTGCTGATTCGCATTTTCTATTGGTTGTATATTTGTGTAGTTGATTACACGGAAAATAGAAATTTATCTTAATTGGAGCGTTTAATTCAACGCATACACTCGAATGCGACTACAACTTGCAAGCAAATGTTATAGATACGTGTGATTTATTGAGATATATACAAGGTTTGATTAATTTTTTCCGGTTCGTTCTCACATAGTTTAAATGTCTCATAAATCAATGGTAATCAGGCGATATTAATTAAACACTGATAATTGTGTGAAGTGAGTAGTGTTTCATGATTGACTAGAAACATTTACCAACACGGAAAGTGTAATAATTTAGATGTTGCGAAGAAAATGAAAAATTTCAAACAATTCGAATCTTTTTGAACAATCCTATAACAACATTAATTTCCCATTTATCATCAACCAAAAGATCTACCAAAAAAGATGTCTCAATGACAGAAAACAAGAAAGATCTAAACGGAAAATACCAAACGAACGCCCACCAAGAGAAGATTCCAAAAAGATTTTTCCACGTACAAACGGTAAATTGGAGTGCAGTAAACGCAGCAAGAACTCTATTCCTCTGGTTTCTTCGAGCACACATGGGTGCAATGATTCGCTGCATCGCGCAGCATATGCCCCCAACAATAGAGCGTCGTTTTCGTCCGCTGTTATTATTATTTGTTGTGCGTTGCGCATGTTACATTGCACGTACGTGTGTTCGGCTATAAAGTCGAATTGTTTGCGCTGATGCCCTCTCGCATGCTTTGCATCCCAAGTCGCAATGGTGCGCGGCGCACCAGAAGGCCCCACAATGGACAAACGGTTGTTGGTGTACTTATTAAACGAGCTGTGGGCCCTGCCTGGCGCATGTTATGCTTCTGCGTGTATGCAATACAAGTAGGCACATTGTGCAATTGTAGCAACATTTCAACGCGGCTAGAAGCAGCACTCTATCGCTGCAGTAGCAGCAGCAAGACGACAACAATGCGCAAACGATATTTGTGTATGCGATCCGCGCTTACTAGCCGTATGACCAACTGGCTGGCGACCATTGAGTTGGTTGGAAGCAAGTTTCAAATTAACTTGCTGCTGCAGTTGATGCGATCTTGCGTCGAGCAGTGCGATGAATGAGTCAAAATGCACCATCTCAGCCCACGAAACGTACTTTTTCTACTTGATTAACCCATTTTCTCATGTGTTTATCCGTGCGATAGCAATACGCGTTATGCGAAGATATCGTGCTTGGTGTGCTTTCAGCTTCAACTAAAACAACGTAAAATTAATAATTGCACATACAGTAACTATGCGAAAAGAGAAATATCTAGATTATTGTTTCCTCACATGTGGTATGCGTGCCAAGGAGGGTAACGTCCTTGGCAATTTTGCAAACTATAGACAACATGTTCTTGGCTCACAAGTTTATAAATACAAGCAAATCTCAACATGAAAAATATTGGAACCAAAAGTCAGACTGTACCATCAGCGAAAACAAAGAAACTCAATATGATAAAACAGATATTAGAGAAAAATTAAAGAACTTATTCGAATTGTAAAATGTTAGTATACAAGTACCATAAAAATCATTTCGATTAGATTTAAAATGGGATACTTATAACAACAATCAGTAAAACAAATGAATCTAGCTTTAGAATTTTTCCAGAAAACATAATCGAACAATACACTCTTAAAAACACCACAAAAATCATATCGATAAGATTAGCATCAGAAAATTTGGCCCAGAGAAAGTTTTGATTACTATATTTCAATCTAGACAGCATGGGAAACTCACAGATAAAAATTTAATTAATAAGAAGGCGACGAATTCGAAATTTGTGATTGATCCAATCAATATTTCTTTGAATTAACAATTACTTTCTAATTAGTGCAGCAGATTCATGAAGCAAGGCGCAAACTATTCAAGTTTTGATCACTCAAATCAAGGTTACGGTCAAATAATTTATGATAAAAAGTAATCAATTAATTAGTGAATGTCAAACATCAGATTATCCATTCTATCTTATTGGAATGATGTTCAGAGATATTGGAATTGCATCGCCTGACAAGAATGGATGTATTTCATGGAAGTAATATTGGAAATTCCATATTTTTTGATAAGAATTATCACTTAAGGTGTTATCGTCAATAGTTGTTAGTAATCAAGCGTTCAGTGATAGTGATAAAAATCATATATGAGTGTTTCTGGAATTAACAATGAAAATGTTAGTTATCTCCAAATCTTATTTCCTCCAACGTAGTTTCCGGATAATGTTATTAATTCCTTTTTTAATCACAGCTGCTTTACAGCTTTTAACTTCAGGAACTTCTGAGAAACCTATCAACTACGGAACAGACTAAGCAAGCAAAATGGATGACAAAAATGGAAATTTCCATAAAGTTGCATTGCCAGAAAATCTATTAGGTAACACCGGAAATATAAGTTTACCTGCAGAAAGCAATTGGTAAACATTGAGTGCAGAATATCCGGTTAAAAACGGTTTAGAACCTCTGGTTGAAACAGATTATTGAGTGATATGTTTATGTGTTTTACACGCGAGTTACGCATCTAAACATGAATTTATTTATAGAATGAATTCACGTGGAAAATGTACATAAAGAGGATCATTCACACCAGCACACATTGATAAGATTTCGTGGCACGATAGCAGCAATGAATGATTTCTTGTGCCATGGAAAAGAACACGGATTTTATTCGTTTTCCAGAGCCCTTTTGTCCTATAAGAACCGCTCAGACTCTCGCGCAGGGTCTGGGCCTCTGTTATCTGGAGTAATCAACCGCAAACCGGTTTTGTTTATACTCTTTCCGCGATGGCTATGCAGGCAAGAAAAAAAGCGCCGCAGAAGGAATACGAGTCCATCATGACGTAAGTGTACATGTTGTAAGATCGCTCGGAGAGCTCCAGCGAAACGCATTCCCGTAAATTATAAAATCGGCCACAACAGCCGAACATGTTTTGCATTACAATGCACTTGCGAGGCGAACGAACGGATCCGTCGCACTGGAAGTGTGAAGCCAGCAAGTTTACGACTTTTCGATACGTTTTGTTACGCGCGCGCCCCGGAAAGCGCACATAACAAATATTTGTGTACCTGTTGCCTCCAGATCCGAGCTGTTGTTGAGTCGATGTCGAATTCATATCCATTCCGTTCGAATGCAACTCAAATGGATGGATTCTCTGGCGCTCGTCGTGGAGATTACAATGATCCGCAATGTGCAATTAGGAAATGTTGTTGAATCGTATACGAACAACACACAATGCACATTTTGTTGCTGGTTTACTTTACGTATGCGCTGAACGGATTGGATATTGTTGTGAGCACAAGATAGGCACTGATATTCGTTTGCTGCATTACAGCATCGTTGTGGAACTAGGCGATTCGTAAAAATCGGTTCGTGTTGAATGGATTTGCTCGCAGAGCATCGAGAAACGTACGGCACACGTTTCGTTTCCGAGCAAAACACAACAAACATTCACGCGCACACGTACGCATCGACAAGAGAGACGATCACAACATTCGATTGGAGACGCGTTTTGCGGGCGATTCGCGCATGCAATTGGGCACGCTTTGCGATTGCAATGCTCGGGGGCAGTGCATAAAGGCACTTCGGGATTTATTCACACTCAAAACGAACGTTTTTTTACGGATAGAACTGCAATAGTGACCAACAAGTGTCAGCCATATTGAAATTCTTATTTCACACTTCTCGCACACTATTCCTTCTCGCTTAGACTAAACAGAATGCGCGGACAAGAAATCTAGAAGCGCGCGGTGGCGCCATCATATGGAACTAAACCCGCGCATGCGTATAATAGACCTTTGCATTATACAGTAGTACCCCGTTAACAGGAATATTTGGAAAATTGGAAAATGATTATTTATGATTATTAGAATACCATTCATTGATTAAATTCATCGTATAATTTAATTAATCCATGGTATTAATTACAGATACAACGTACTTAGAAAATTCCTGACGAAACTTCTGAGCATTTGTATCAAGATTCACATTGATCTGAGAGATTTTCGAAAAGACTGAAGCTGAAACCCCAATTAATTAGCTCAAAATCACATACATTCATGAAAGACTTACATAATTTGTATGCTTGAACTTCTTGGCTGGCTAATGAGCACACCAAGCAAGCTCGTAAGCTGAAATTCTGTTGAGTCACAAAATAATTGTACATATATTCCAGCCCCTTTATACCATTTTCATTAGCGCCAGAATACACAAAGACAATACCATCAGCATGTTTCCGAAATGTCGGCCAATATGCAGCAGTACTAATGAACCCACAATTATTGAAATTCAATATCAAATAATTACACATACCTTTCCTTTCCACTGGTATCCCAAATCTGCACATCAATATTGGATTTGGCACCATTGACTTCTATATCATTGATATCATACTCCAGAATTCTAAGTGAATCAGTGGGACGTACATCTTCAGGTAGTTCAAGGATCATATCAGACAGGAAATTGGCAATTCTAGATTTCCCCACCTTTCAACATACACAATTCTATTTAGTCAGATATAAAAACTACTTATCTTGCTTACATTAGATGGCCCAACAAACAAAATCTTCACTTTATGTTGTCCACTCTTCATTGTTACAAGAATCACATAAATGACTTGCAGAAACCTAACAGCTTCAAATTGATTGTTGTAATCAACACTTGTTTTGTTGCCATGGTAACATAGACAGTTGAACTAATCTGAATCTTCCTCGTCTTCATCCAGATCAAACTTGGTCACATCTGGTTTAGTGGTTTCTATATCTAATGTCAAATCCAGTTGCGTTGAATTGATATCGTCAACATCATCCACATTAATCAACTGCTTATCATCCATTGCTTTGTAAGCTTTAGCTACACCAGATTGTTGTTTCGCCAAGTATGTTAGCTGAGAATATACCAGTTCATTAACACTGTAGGCGGAGTTTAATTTCTCCTGGAAATTTGCAATCGCAAGCTTCGTTTTCAAGATTTCCTTAAGCTTGAGGTCATCTATTTTTCTTAATTTTGTTCTCACACGATTTTCTCTTCTCTGCGACATTTTCACAAATCAAATATTCAACATCAACAAAATAAGAGTTGTTCCACCTAACCATGAGATTAAAGAAGTTCTCACATGAAAATGAGGGCGCCACCATACGGACAAGTTTTTGCGCATAGTTTGAGTATGTAGGGCGCATATTTTTAAATTAGTAAACACATTGTTTGTATTAACTTGTAACTAAGCAATTCATGTTTGTATTATTTAAGCGACAACAAGCAGTTGGCCAGGATAGCAAGCAGAAAATCAGTTTCCATTGATAACAGTTCAATGGCTGAGGTTCACATAATTGGTGAGATAACAAGTGCAAAAGATTTCCCTATTCAAAGTCTCTTTTGCAAGTGGAACTTACATTGCGGTAATGCCGTCTTATCTAAGGAGCAATTCATTAATTATTTAATAGAGGTGTTTTCTTAAAATAGGTTCGAACTGGAAGCTGGTTGCTGGAAGAGCGGAGGGTCAAACGCAAGTTACAAGTTCCCTCTTTGAAAATACGTGCCGTTGGACTTATCCCATCGATGTGCATTTGATAACAACCGGATTACAAGGGTGGCCGAAGATTTACATACAAGTCTATCATCTGGATTGGCTGGGCAGGTGCCATTTGTTTGGGTATGGTTTTATAACAATACCAACAACAGCAGGATCACACACATTGCATTGCTACACTTGGAGGCCTTTCGGTAATATAAAAGAGCGCTTCGTGCAATATTTCCTCGGAGGAGGACCTCAGCTCAATTACCCAGACTTGATTTTCTCAACGAGTGACCGATACAAATTGAATACTGAAGCGATGGGAGTCGTCACATTCGAAGTCAACGTTGTATTCCGTAATTTCCACAAGTTTGGAATCGAATACAAGTGACATTGAAACCAAATTGAACTAGGATTAAAATGGGTGTGCCACTGAAAGTATTTACGTTAATTATCGGTTTGAGCTGGGTGTGTGCACTAGGTCTAGGTCAGAAAAGCACCACAGTCCCCATAGCTACAACAAGTGTATCAGAAACCACTACAGTTTTAAACAATGAAACTTGCAATGCAGCTGATGGTAATTGCACCATGACCTCCACAACAATTGCACCAACAACAACAACTACAAAATCTAAAAGTAAACATGAGAAGTCAAAATGGAAAAATGCCCACCCACAAAATACTTACTACAAATTCAAACAGGGAAAACAACCTGAATGTTACTGTGATCTACAAGTAAGTTTCCTTTGAATATTTTATATTAAATAGTATTACAATTAGATACAACTTAATTAGTTATTTTGACTTTTTTTGCTGATTTAGAAGGTGATTTGTTTGCCTCTAATACATCACCAGGTGATGGATAAGGTCTCTGTTGGAATAGTGCTCCTGTTGCTGTAGAATCTGCTTTGCTCTTATTAGATTCTAGCCCATCACTCCATGTACCTCTTGGTATGTCTGAATATGCTGCAGGATCCATTGGATCTAATTTGTCACTACCTTTAAAACGCTTTTTCTTAGAATCATTTCTATCATCATTTTTGGACCTTTTATCATCATCCTTTTCCTTTTCTTTGCCTCTGTCCTTGTCCTTATCCTTCATATCGCGTCGATCCTTATTCTTGTCCTTCCTTTCCTTTTCAATGGCCTCCTCTTCTTTGAGCTTCATTCTAAGTTTTGCTGCTGATTCGCCCTGCACTGCCTTTGGATGATTTGGTGGCAACCAAGACACTAGGTTCTTCTCCATGTCCCAGTAATAATAGCGCCCTATTCCTGTATCAAATTGCTCTGTGCAGTTTTTTGGTAGTGGATATTTTTCAAGTAGTTTCTTCATGTTTTTCAAGTATCTTGGTGCTGGTGATGATTGCACTTTCCAATGCACCTGACACCAGGTTGTACAGTCATGGTAGATGTTGTATTTGTTGGGGCAGCATGATGCTACTTTGATTTCTTTAATTTCACGCTCCTTTTTGTCGGGGTGGTTGTGTACGAGACCTCGTTTTGCTAATTTTGCGGCTAATGCTGCAGGTAGCGGCATTTTAGGTTAATCTAGAAAATGTAAAATTAGTGGCTTATGGACAAGAAAGTATGAATACTTACAATTGTTTGCAGAAGGTCTCACAGCAGTAGTTTTGCACAGTAAAGATAAATGCAGTCTGAAGAATCACAAACACGATACAAGCGAAATGTAAACAAATGCAAATTCAATCAATGTGGGTGGGGATAGTAATTTGAGGAAAATAAGAATCAATACTCCTAGTGCCCTCTGACAGAGAGAGTGGAAAGTATTTCGAAATAGAGGGCGCACACATTGCCGGAAATAAAATTTGAAATTTCAAAAGTTTAAGAACAAAATGAGGCATGAAAGAATAAATAATTATTGAATACTAACTAACTGCTTTTAACTCTTTCTTTAGAATCGCGTTTGCGAGATAAACTGTTGCTGCGACAACGACTGTTCTCTGGAAGCTAAACAAGTTTTTAGCTTCTGCAAAGATGAACAATTTCTGCACTCAAAGGATACAAGTTA
>JARJDZ010005200.1:0-17960 GCA_030264555.1 Aleochara sp. GC000083 | reverse complement strand
TGATCTCTCTGGACCGAATTTACCCGAAAGAGCGTTTCATTCCGAGCGTTACATACCAGCTCATTTCACTTCCAATAATTTTTTGCACAGCGCGCCTAAAGAAGTTTTCACTTCAAAAATCTGAAAACAAGCAAACAAAGAGGGAGTAAGAGTGAAATCAATCAAATATTCATACAATGGGGAATTTATAATGAAATCGGGATCGATTAGATTTCAATAAAACATATACAAATTAACCCATAATAGGCAATAACTTGCTGGCAGACTGCGAACATCCCATGTAGATGTTGTATCCTACACCAATATGGGACTAAACTAGTAGGTATAGTACGCATTTGCATTTTATAAACCTGTAGCCCATGTATAATACAACTCTCTCGGGCCTGCCAGAAGAAGGAAGAAGCAAAAGCAGGCACAGAGAGCGCGGTTAGTTGTGCGAAAACCAAGCGATGGCAAAGCTGGAACGTCGATCCCTTTTGCACACACGCGCATCCAGAACTCGGAGGCGCGCTCGTAACTCGCCGGGTTCGCTCATAGTTTATTATGCGCGAGAGTCCTAAGGGGATTAACCGAAAGATACGATGGATGATGGCTCGGATAGTTAGATAGTTTCCACTTACCATCATCGGACGCGGCCGAAACGTGCGGACGCGTGCGCTTGTGCTTTTCCCGTACACTCCACATGCTATATTGCATGCACTAACTACATAGATGTAGTTATGTAGTCGATATATGTATGAAGTCCCGGGTAGAGTGAGCATCACAAGCGTAAAAGCATCTCAATGATATAGATTGCAGGATCGCCCTACGAGGGGATATCAGCCATGGGATGAGGGAGGCATATCGAGGGTTGAATAATTCCCGTTTGTCTAATGAGTACGTGTGGTGCCCACTATACGGTAATAAGCTAATAAATTATCATGAATAGTCCAGCATTTCGATGACATTAAAGTAAAATAATAACAGACGCATTGGATTCTTAATTGGTGAAAATGGAGCTATTATTTCAATAAATTCGTTTCTTGTTCTTTGTTTGATGTTGCACCTGATTATCAACTGACTGACTAAAGACAGAGTAGAAATGAAATATATTTTCACTATAGAATTTGTTTGTAAGAAATGGTAAATTTAGAATATTGGGCCCCTAGAAGAACATCAAATATCATAAAATATATTTGATGTTATTTTGATGGTAAATTTGCAGATAAAAACTGTCTGGCGGAAGAAATTGAAGAATTTATCAGAGAGTAAAATACTTCTTAGAAAATCAAAATCGAATAATTAGTTCCAAAGATATTTAAATTTTAATACGCGTATAATGGCCAACTAAAAGTACGGTGCTTAAAAAAGTGACTTATCCAAAATAACCAGTAAATTTTATACTTCAAATTGACGAAAAGTGTTTGTAAAGTTGAAAATTATGTTTGGGATTATAAAATATGCCAAAGTCGTACATAGAATATCGAATTTTCAAAAAATTTATGAATGAACAATGTAATTTAGTTGTAAGATATTCAGAATACAATTTTATAACAAAAAAAGTTATGTACTAATCATGGAAGCAAAAAATTGATTTAAATGTGTAAACTAATTAATTACCCTCGGTTATTACTCGCATTACAATGGCGTATAATAAATATTAATATTAGAACATAAAGTAAACGTGCGAGTGCGACTAATAACTATTATAATAACAGAGGTACCGTAATCAATTTGGCGTATCGCACCGCATTGTCGATTCGCGTTCGGTGATAAAGAACGTGCGCGCGCCGCCCCCATTTGCCTCCGTTGTTGGCGATGGCCCGCACGTTTGCCGCCGCCTGCTGCCTCCCCCGCATCCGAAACGGAACCAAATAAGCGTAACGCACAGCCGTTAGATTATGTTACACATGCATACACGAGCGCAAATATTTCGCCATTCGTGACACAACGCCCGCGTTAACGAACAATGGCCGGGGCGGAAAAAAGAAGCCCGCAAAGGAGGCGAAAGGACGAAGGACTACAACGACATATCGCCGCTTGTAGTCGATATGTTCCGGTGAATTTACGAGCGAGCCAATTGTTCAGCGCGCAAATAATGACAAAAACCCCTGGCAAATGAAAACAATCAATATCAAATTCCCTGTTATCGATACCCTCAACTGAAAGAGTGCCACCAGAAAGGAGTGCGCTGAGACCTTTGACTTGAAAAATGGATAAGAGATTCCCGAACGCAGACTTGAGAAAAACTGATTTTATTTGTGGATGCGATGAAAAATAATATCCATCAGTCATGTTTTAAACGGCCCCAAAGATCGCACAATGCAGGTTCGACTCTCTCTCTCTCTCTCGACATTTTCTCAAATGCTGTCATCCATTTTCCGGCGAAAGAGCGGGCCGCAAGCGTGACGATACAAGCGATACGATGGCACACACGAAATTGAAGATAAAGCGAGCAACGCACCCGAAAGCCCAAGCACGCCCAACGAGGATGGCTGAAGAAACAAGAGCCTTCCGGAGACGAGGATGGCGACTAGCAGCCACAACGGCAGCCAAACGCTGAAGAGTTGGAGAGTTTATCGCATCGGCCGTATCGTTAAACGATCTGTAACATACAGTGCCCCGGCCGCGTACGAATACGAAGACGAAGAGAATATGGTACCATGAACATTATGCGTTTGTTCTTGCTTGTTTGGAGTTGGCGCGGCCCATGAAGAACCGGAGAGTCATAACATAACCGATAGTGCGGTTGCTAAACATGAACATAACGGATCACTAAGTAGATACAGTTCGTAAAACCATCATGATGACGAGCGTAATGGATTTGAATTGACTTGCATGGATTTGGGACGGCGGGACGCACATAAATACATCTCTTGTGTGCGTTCGATGCGTGTAACAATTTGAAATTTGAGGAAATTGAATTGTTATCTGATTTCTATGCATACAGAGTGGTGAAGATATAAATGAGAAAGGTGGAAAATTATTAATTATCATACAAATTCAATTTATGGCCTGAGTGTCTTTTGAAATTACGTATTTTAAAAAACAAGTACTGGGCAATCAAAAATAATCATTATAGGCCAATTTGACGACAATACCAATAGCATTTCTAGATGGAATTTTGCAAATGTCTAAACGCCAATCGAAAGTACATTAAATTATCTATAAAATAAACTTTGAATTATTAGAATTGGACTTCCAGTTCCGAGGTAATAGATAAACGATTAAATAAACCCAATTACTATGTCTAATTAAATTGACGACAATACCAATAGCATTACGGAATTTTGCAAATCTCTATACGGCATTTGAAAGTACATTAAATTTGCAATAAAATGACATTTGAATAATTTTTATAGGTCCTCCAGAGAAATGGTTATCAGAAAATGGACAATATTTAAATAGGGAAACGAGTGTTAAAAATGATCATTTTAGGTCAAATTGACGACAATGCCAATAGAATTTATAGATCGAATTTTGCAAATCTCTAAACACCAATCGAAAATACATTAAATTATCTATAAAATAAGCTTTGCATTATTAGAATTGGACTTCCAGTTCCGAGATAATAGATTAATGATTAAATAAACCCAATTACTATGTCTAATTAAATTAACGACAATACCAATAGCATTTCTCGGCGGATTTTTGTAAATCTCTATACGATATTTGAAAGTACATTAAATTTGCAATAAAATGGTGTCTGATTCATTTTTACTGAGAAACTAATATCAAAAAATAGACAACATTTACTAGTCCGTGTCTACAAAAGATTGCAGTAGTAGATAAAAGATCCATCATTAACCATCATAAGGCTGAGTCAATATCATTAAAATACAATTAACTGACCGCCACATTCTTCAAAAATGTCAAACCAGTTGAAGTCACTAACAACATCTAATTGAATTTGAACTTATCTGTAAACCAAGCAAAACTTCCTCAATGCATTATATTGTTAATAACACACTCTCGAATATCCTGACAGCACATAACGTGGCATTCAAGTTGTCATCACAGATAACACACGATGTGAAGCAGATAAGGAAAAAGGGACCGGAGAGGAAAGTAAATAGAAGGAAAAATTGGTAGATATACTTAGCCTCGAATAACCAATACTTCCGGTGAGGTTTTCCAGGGCAAGTGCACTTTTTCGGCAGGACGTGTTTGAACGGCGACTTCCTCATGAGAGGTCCATTGGTCGATTTTAGGTCGGCTCTTATCTCTGCAGCACCGGACACACCGGAACGTCGTAAATTCATTGCCGTGTTTACATTGCAATTGTACACCGAGAGAGAGCACTCCTCAAATATTTACCGTGCGCCATTCTTATCATTCCTCGTCGGCGACTTCCTCATTCCAACAAGGCTTATACAATGTTATACGATCAGGTAATTAATGCATCCAATGATCGAATTTATAATTACTACTGTGCATCTTGGAAATTGAATTGGTTTGGGCACGTTTTGGGGAAGCTGAAGCATGTTTTTGACACATTCGCGAAAATTGCAGACGGGTGGATGTTGTTGATACATATTTCGTGCGCCCTCGAGGAAGAAGAAAGTAAAGCAGAAAAGCGGAGTCAGTGAACACTGGGCGCACGGTCATAAATCCCCGCAACAAGGGCTGAATATTTCAACCATTTCAACCCTTAAAAACGCATAAACACAAACAATAAATTACACTCAAAAAGTTTCTCCGTTACACACTTGCCGTCAATGCTTCCCTCTTTTTCGCTCTCTGCATGGCTGAAGGATGAAACCCATACAGTTCCACGGCGTTTGCGAATAGCATTTACATTCTTTTGCCTTTAGCTTTACGTTCCGCACACGGGGAAGGAACTCTTTGTGGACTCGCTCGAGTGTTTGAGTGTATTTCAGTTGCGTAACAAATATATCCACGTTCTCATACGCGCACACAAAAGCTCTGTGTCTCCGGAAAGAATGGCAAAACCGGATGAAAAAACTCCAATCCAATGGTAATGCTCCCATGATCCTTTATACGAGGGCAGCGAAAGAAGCGATAATGAGTGGGCTAATTGCAAATAATGTGAGGCAAATCTCTGTTGTGGTTAATTGTTTAAATTGTAAATTATTGAATTGATTTCCCATGTTTTCTTTGTTTTATCGTACACAAATTTAATTTCAACTACTTGAAAGCAACCCAAGTTTATTAATGTTTTACTCACAACTTAAGATTCTTTGGGTGACATTACATTCGGTTGAATTTCTTGCGCATTTTATCGTAATTTTTATCACTTTTACGACTCCCATCTATTACTTTTTATTACATCGCGTTCTCCTCGGCGTTTTACACTTAATCCTCGCTTCATTATTCATCGAGTCGAGCATCATCAAGACCGAGATTTCATGCGTGCAAACCAGAAGACAACAGAAAAACGAGCCACACACTCAACCTTTTCATTCTCTCGAGTTTCTTCCTCTTTGTTTCTTGCACCATTTGAACGATGCTGCTCTTTCATGTCATACGATTTCTCCGCTCATAATAATATCTGAATCTGGACGATCGCCCGTCAGAAGACACACACATTCGGATTCGTGCCGTGGTCCCATCATCAGCAAGTTCGCTGCTAGATCCAGCTAAATGCAGCGCGCGTGCATTTACGAACGCCGACTGAAGAAGAAGAAGACTTCTTTGGCGTGTCGGCACTATCACGCTCGCGATGGTTATGCCTTATGCCTTTATGATAGGCACTCTTTCATCTTTTCCTTCATTTCGCTGCGTTTCGTTTTGCCTTTATGCCACTTCATCATCATTATTATTAAGCTCGTAACCTGTAACTATCGGCTGTTATGAGTCTCTCTATGCTGGACGAGGAAGAGAGCTCAAGCCGTGTCGTGTCGGTGGCCGAAGACGTTTTGCTTTGTGCAAAGCAATGCTTGGCAATGCCAATCGAAAAACTGGCGTGTATTATGCGTATTGCACTTGTACTCACTCATGCTAAAGAAGCTTCAACTATACCAGATTCTTGTTACCTATTCTTGGCTACAAGAAAGAAGTCGAATTCCTTCTTCTGTATAATCCACGAAGAATTATGTTTTGTATGACTGCATAGACCTCGAACGACAAAGAAACACAGAACTTTTATGACCTCAAAATTTACCAACGAAAATTGTCTGGGAACTTCAATAATAACTTTATTAATGTATCAAATGAGACCATATAAAGTTGTTGATTGCATTTGGTAACTCAGGTAAAACTTGCATGACAAGTTGAAATCAGTGAATACCAAACAAATAAACAAATAAATCCTAATTAGATGTGGATGACGCGTCAACCAACGAATACAACATTGTAGTTGTGAGTATTTGCTTCTATATTAGGCTCGAATTTAGATCTCTGGATACTCTACTGACATCATAAAATTAATTGCTGCTTGTTTTACGCAGGTTTCGTACTTGTATGGACAAATACGGAAATTAGAATTACATTACTAAAAATGGAGTCTATAATGAAGAAATTATAAACAAAGAAAAATCTTGAATGAATAATTTTGAATTTCTTATCTGCTAAATGTTACCAGCTTTTGATACCCTACCAAAATATAAATGCATGCTTTTAATGGTGGTATTTAAAAATACCATTAAATATGGGCACTTTTTTAATCAGGCTTAATGTGCTTCAAAGTACTCGAACCTCGAAGCTTTCTTCTTATGTCTGAAGAGGATTTATCGAACTTGACTTTTCCTGATGGTAATATTTGGGCACACGTTGGGTGTTATACGTGAAATAAGCCTTCGTAATAAACGTGAAGAACACACGGTAGGCAGGTAAACGAACCGGTGTACTTTAAACGTCCCATCGAGTCAAAAACTCTGGGCAACTCGCTTGCGGTCGACTCCCCAGACTTGTTTCAACTCGAACCGTGCCTTGTAACAAATATATTTACAAACCGGCGGCTGTGACAACATGGAAATGATAATAATATTGCAACAGATCAATTTCGTCATCATCGTCATCAAGGTGCAAACACCGAAACAATGCTTTTAAATTTAAGTTATATAAAGTTTATATTCAAGGTTATTCACCAGCTTTTTGTTATACATTTTGATAACAATAAAAACTATACATAAACTTATAAGAATTGATTTCATTCGATCGAATTATTCAACTTGAATATAGTAAATATGGTAGCAAAAAAATCAAATGTTTCAATTACAAACATCACTCTCAGTAATCAAAGCTTTAGATTTAAAAAACAGAGAATGAAATGAAATAAAACAACGTTGGAGTACATTTAACAAGTGAAGTTCGTTGGATGAAGCTTTTTAAAATCCAATTGTTTGTGTTTACATAAATTGAATTTGCGGACTTGCACATGCTCGTCCAAACAACGCTCGTTTGTTGTGTTCAATAAGATAATTGCGTTTATCCGTAGTGTCGTAACATTCGTTTCGTTCTGTTATTTGATCGCGTAATTAATTGAAGCTCATTTGCTCTAAAGCGTTGATAAAACGTTTCAGATAAAAACGCTGCATCAAGCTGGTCGTTTGCTGAACAGATTCGAATTCAAATTTGTCGAGCGTTACGTGTAAGAAATATGGAAAACACATTCGATCACAAACTTTACGGAATGCCATTAAAAAAATTAAGTTTATCGACGAAGTTAGATGAAGTTGTTTTCATGAGATAAAAAGTCAATAAAAGTTTCTTTTTATTGGCCGACGATGGAAGGGATTTCATGGCGCGCATTTTAATTCTGTAAAATATGGTTTGAGATTGTTTTAATAACCTTTTCGAGGCTTATTTTCAAAGTTTACTACTTATTTAGATTTTTCATGGAAAAAGTGTTATTAACGGAGTTTTATATGCGAACTTTGAAGTTAAAGGTTAATTTTGTCAAATTCAAATTCTTCTCATGTCTTTTGTACTGTACTTTTGTATATTTTACATTAATTTATTGATTCTTTTAATTTGAAATCTCATTGATGATAAGAATTGGAAGTTTTCATGTTAATCGAACGATAAATTGTACTTAGAAATATCAATTTAAAACGAAATTTTACCACTGGAATATTCATGCATTCCAAAAACGCACAGCCAAAGCATTTAACCATCGATAAATATTCATGACGCGATAATTAATTCAATTCCTAAACTACAATCGTACATCGCGTAAAACACTTGGCATTCGTGTTACATACGAAAAATAATCAATCCAATGGAGCGACCTGGAGTCAAGTACGCAAAATAAAAAGTCAACTGAAATGTACTTTTAGCATTTCGTTGGAATTCTCTAATAACCACCTGGGAGTGAGTGCTTTACGCTTGCTCCACATCCGAATATAATAATAATGTTGTTAGTTGTTGAAACACCAGCATAATAAGTCGGGCGAATTTTCTCCAACGGTGTTGGACCTGTGAGAAATGTGTGAATGTGATAATGAGGCAGCATTTATCGTGTAAGCCGTCATGTTTTTAGCGTTGTTAGAATTTTACGTGCACGTTGTTTGTGTAATATGGGAAAATGCGCTTATGGAGTTCTTGCGTTACACTTCAGATATTTCCTCTAGCATGCTGCTCGAAACTTGTGAGCTGGAATTCCAAGCGACACTTAGAAATTTACTTCAAAATTAGATAGTGAACCATTTGCGAGTAATATTTATATGCGTCTTGTGTGTGTGTCATTAAAAACATTTCATTTTATGACGTTATCACGACATGCTTTGTGGTCATATGTTTTCTTTCATATTGTTATTGATAAAATGTTACTAGCACAATGGGAATAAGAACGAAAATAGATTATGAATGTGTAAGAACTCAAATCTACTCGATATTATAAAAAAACAACGTCCGATTCTTAAATTTCAATAAAACTATGTAAAAAATATAGTATCTTTTTCATTTTTAAAATTCTAGCAACTTTCTATTTATGTATTACTAATTCTCAAAGGAATATTTTAAAAATGCGAATGCACAGACTGAAAGATAATAATGAAACCTTTCATTTGCTTTTTTAAATATTGAAATCGGCCCAGAAGTTTTTGAGATATGATCAAAAGAATATCATATGGAATGAAAATCCTATTGGATTCCAATAGGATTCCTTGATCGGTTCAGTTTATTCTCTACATTTTAATTAATATCTCGAGAACTTCTCCACCGATTTTCACCAAATTTGGTACATAGACTAACAGATAGACGTAGATTCAGATTTTGGTGGCGGCAAATTCAAAAAACTATTGGGGGCGACTATTTAGGGCAAGCAAATTGGAAAAATACCTGGAATTGAAAGATTTCAAATTTTCACTGATTTTCTGTAAAATATTTTATACATTTAAATGCATATCTCAAAAGATAAATCTGCGACCTTTCATATACTTTTTTAATCATGAAAATCGGCCCAGTAGTTTTTGAGATATGATCAAAAGAATGTCTTATGGAATGGAAATCCTATTGGAATCCAATGGGATTTCTTGGTCGATTCAATTTACTCTTTACATTTTATTTAATATCTCGAAAACTACTCAACCGATTTTCACCAGAATTGGTACATAGACTAACAGATAGACGTAGATTCAGATTTTGGTGGTGGCAAATCAAAAAAACTGTTGGGGGGGCTATTTTCCGCAAGCAAAGTGAAAATTTTCCGGGGCGGTACATAAAAACCGTTGAATATCTCAATATACTTTTGTTAATATATTACAAACGGCCTGTCCGATTGTTTCTAAATTTTCACCATTTATTTACTATATAATAATCAATAAATTTCCAGATTTTCAAGTTATTCTGTCGGTTGGTTTATAAATTATTAATTGTTATAGTTAAAATAGGGTATATCAAAAAGTGAGACGATTTATTTTTCTTCCGAGTAAAATATCTCATTTAATTTTTAGTAATACATACTTATAAACTGGTTAAAGTTAAATCATACAAAAAGAAGTCCTTACAAACGTTTTCGTTGGAACAATAACCTCGCCATAAATAAAATTAAAACATAAAAACTTTAGCCATTATGAATAAAACCCAGGCATACATAAATAAAAATATAATAAAAGTAATAAGCAATTAAGTCATATGCAAACATATGTGTAATGGCTTCCTGTCTTGCTTTTTTTCCCCGTTCCGTTCCTTCAACATACGCCGATGTATAATAATAAGTAATAAGTAAGCAAGTATTCATGGAGCAAGTTTACTATGTTAAACACTTTGCAACGAGAGGCTTTACGACTAAATTGTGTGCTGCTTTTTGCACCCACGTTTAATATATGGCAGCAGCATGCAGATGTGCCTTCTGCATGGCATCCAACAGCAACAACGACGACGCTCGTGCACACAACTATCGAATGTGTACGAGTTAAAAAGAACCAGCAGCAACAATAAAGAGATTTCAGCTCGTGTGTATGCTACCAGCTTCGTGCATACAGTTTTCGTTAACATGCGGCATGTGCATCCGATCTGATCGTACGAAAATGCCTACCACAAACCATGTGTTGCCCTCACTTCCACATACATTTTCATTTTTCCTTGTTTCATTCGTGTACTTCTTGTTGTTGTTGTTGTTGGTAGTGTTGCTATTTGCTTGGCTGGTCGTCGCAGCCAGTTATAACCGATTTTACATGCAGTAATCATCTGCCATGTGCCCACAAGTTATACTTGCGGTCGATCACTTAGTTACATATTAACTACGCATCCGTACGGAATATTAACTCTGAACACTTCCATGGAAACATATGAGCACCATGTGAAGCCCTAGATAGTTTTTCCGCACGAGTACCGAGCCATTCGGGGCCCTTTGGGGCGGGCAGAGACTCAGAAGCTCTTCACCTCACTTCAAGCTTGTAACAACGTTTGGCGCTAATAGGGAGAACTCCATCGTCGCATTCGTCCCAATGAGACGGTTTACGATTCGGTATCATGTGGATTAAATACGACGATAACCCATAGGACCTGGAGGAGGAGATGTGAGACATCGAGGCTCAGATTCGGTCCGTGATGCCATCGGCGTGTTGACTGAAGACAGAGGGTGGCCTAATGTTGAATGAACATGGGGGATCTCCCCCTTGGATGGCGTTTTGGGAAA
Organism: Aleochara sp. GC000083; assembly: GCA_030264555.1. NCBI lineage: Eukaryota > Metazoa > Arthropoda > Insecta > Coleoptera > Staphylinidae > Aleochara > Aleochara sp. GC000083. Next base: position 6,937 of record JARJDZ010005200.1, on the reverse strand, counting down.
GCCTGCGGGCGTTTTTTGTAAGCGTCCAGGGTTTTGAGTTCACCTTAATTCTCGGGTTCATTCAACTACGTCGTTGCGCTCTTCGTGTATTAATAGTTGTTGGATGGTTTCCTAATTCAATGAATAATGAAATGTTTTTTCAATTTGATGATTTCCCGATTAATTCCCTTTAAATCCCTTCAAATCTACTGATTCAAATTATCTAAGAAATTGGTCTTGTTATTGGTGGAAATTTAAAATTTTGAAAGATGTGTCCAGAAACATAAATGTCATTTCTCAATTGATTCTCTTTTCAAAGAAAACTGAATTACATGTTTCTGAAAAGTAATAAAGCAATAAAATGCATAATGCCCATTTCTCGTTCACTCAGAAGAAGAGCTGGTTCTTGCAAGCTCAAATGTTATTTTTAGTTTTGCCCACACATTGAGGATCCATGGTGAACCAAGGTTTCAGATTTTGGGCATGAAGTATCTTGCAGAAACCTGAAGCAGGATTGAAACGAAAAGACATTATGCAAATTGACAAAACCACATTAAATCAACTAAATTTTAGTTTATAGCATTGTGAGTCTTAATCTGTGGGCATCCATAAATTCTCTTCTGAGGCTGATGCTGAATGCCATTTAGAAGACAAGAAGATTGTCTTGTATTTTCTACTGAAGAACGTTTTGTTATGACACCAGAGACTTTCTGATTTAAATCTTGGGATTTTTCTTGTCAGAGATGTATGCTCAAGATAGATTATAAAAGAAAGTATCCCAAAACCCAAAATTTGATAAATTTTGTCTTTTGCAGTTGTTTAATTTCCACATGTTGAATATCAGAAAATTTAAAATAGTAAAATCTCAAAAAAGTATTTGTCAAATTTAACTTTCATCTTAATGAGGAAGTAACAAAATAATAACTGGGATGACTTTCAAAATTTTGAAAAATCACCACTCAAAAAAACTTGAAATCCTCAGAAAAAACTGTTTACTTTATCGTGAAGCTAATCTATGATAATCTATGGGGTCCATGTAAAGAGGATATTGGAGGGAAACTGAAGAATTCTTGAATTTCCCTTGTCCATAAAATTGGTATTGACTTGACACCAGCCCATGTCCAATGTGCCCTCTGCAGCACCATAAAGATTCAGTCCATTCCTCTTCTATTCATGTCCGTCTGGTCGTTACTTGTATGAACTCTGCAGTGCATAAAGACTCAATATGATATTAAATGGTCTGTACCTGAGTGCACCCACAACGAAAAGGTGCGCTTCTCGCATCAGTGTACAAGTTGTAGGTGCACAAACCAAACGACCCAACCAACAACGAACCACCAGCTGTTCATTGTCGGTGCATTGTGCTTCAAACTTCCATCCTCAACAAAATCTACACCTTATAATCCACCTTTCAGCCACAACTTTCCTCATCTTCCCCATTCATGGTCATCTGGTTTTCATCCCCAATGATAAAACGGCAAATCCAATAATGAGAAATCGATGCACCATTTCAAAACGCAAATACACCCAATAAGATAAACCGAAACATTTATCCGCATAAATAAGAAGTGAATACATTCCCATGCAACTTGTTCATTCAACTCATTCAAACCTAATGGAAACCCAAGTTGCACTCGACTTTCCACAATCGGAATATCCCCCCATTTGTACCATAAACCACCCTTGAAAAACACGAAAAACATTTGTATGTTAATTTCACCCAGGCTGGCCATCTTCATGGCTTGGACTCGGTGGGCATTCGCATAAAATTGAAAAGCAACATAGCGGTCTTACATTTTGAAACCACGGCGAACCATCGCGCTGTGATGACATAAAATTCGTTCAACAAGCGAGTCTTCGAGCGCATGTGCCTGCATTGTCGTCGCTCGTTGACGGCGTTTTTGTTTGCTTTGCATATTTTAGCAACGAGAGGTGGCTCGGGCAAATGCACATTGCATGCATGTATGCGCGGATGCGGTGGTGCAGTTAGTCGCATTAGAGGGTTGTGGTGGTGGTTGGTGTTCTTCGGGTCGGGTTGTTGTTGCTGCCGGATTGCAATCTGCCCTCGGTGCGCGCCAGGTGACTTTCCGTGCATATTATTAAAGCACTCTTTTGTGCCCACATAAATTCCCACACTCACTCACTGCACTGCTGAATAATTTGCTGCGAGAAGAGTCGGTAAATGCCCGTGCACGAGGGCATTTGCGAAATGTCCCCCAAAGCTGGGCTAATTTTTCGAAATATTTATTCTGTTCTGTGTTTGCTCGTAAATTATGAAGTGCCATACAGGTTTATTGACTCATTAAAGTGCAATTTTGTTTTGTTTTGAGAGCAACATCTTCGGATGACAAATTGTCGATGATGAATCGTTCAAATTGCTGTTTTGGTATTGGGTTTGAAAAAATACTTCCACCGTGGAGGGAGTAGGTCTGGAGGTAGCGCTACCTATTCTTGCCATGTAAATTTTTCGTTTGGCCTTCAAAGCAGGTTTAGAGGTCTTTTTCTGTCATTTACTGTCATTTTGAGATTNCTTTTTAGCACACTACTCCGACGCCACTGACTGAGCGACCACGAAGAACCTTTTATGACCCTTATGTAAATAGACACTTTTTCGAGTTAGCGCTCTCTCCAGACATTCTCCCTCCACGACTTCCACTATAAGTATCAGCAGTTGCAAAGCAGTTGTTTAGTTCCATTTTGCTGGTTCGAGGAAATTGGTGGATAATAAAGTTGTAAATCAAAATTCTTGAGCATTTTAGGTAACCAAACATAAGGACGACAGAAATCCATCAACTTCTGGCAAAGTAATGCAGAATTTATGAGTTTTGTATGTTTAGTAAAGATTAAAACTCTCTTGTAAATTTTACTGGTGGAAACCGAACCAACAAGAACCGAACTTAATTTATTGACTGCTATAAATATTCAATAATTGGCAACTTTATGGGATGCATCAAAAATTGAGTTCTGATATTATTACTATTTAAAAACAAATTCATAACTGAAACCGCTGTGATTATTCCACTCAATTAAAACAATAAACAGTGCAGCATTGCCTAATAAATAAAAGATCAAATAGCAATTAATTTGAAATTTATGCCTCGCATGCCCTCATCCTCAAAAGTAATAAAACCCTGAACACGTTCCACGCAACTGGAAAAATAAATAAAAACGTGGAAACTCGTAAAAACTAAAAGATAGAAGGCATCCTTATAAAAGTGTAACAAGCTGAGGCGCAATCAAACTTCCGACACTGACGCATGAATATTATTGTAATGCAGGAAATGCAATAGTAACCAGCAAGTCGACTGAGAAATGTGATCGAGTATAATTCAAGGTTTATGCGAGGCGACATACACGTGCATACACGTTCACCGTCGCATTGCTGCTGAAGAATATTGAAAAACATCCAAACGCAATGAAAGCCCGACGGAAAAACGGAAGCAGCTGTCGCTGTAATCAAACTAACTGCGTTTGCCATGCAAGCGACTTCATTCTTGGATCGGCCTATGGCCATGATAATGTAATACGATGATAGATAGATTCAATTATATTGTTCTTCGCCGAATTTAACATTTGAAATGGGCCAATACTCTTGTTATCAAGGAGTCAATTTGGGAAGTTGAAAATTGGCCAAAACTTTCAGGAATGTGAGTGTAATAAAATTTTTGTGATAGGGTAATATCGAATAAATCAGTGGAGTTATCTGGTGAAGAAATTTCAAGGAATATGTAATGAAACTCTTGACCTTTAACTTTCAGCAGATATCCAGAAACCATTTCTTATTGATTTTATACCTTGGAAAGCTGAAAATCAGCAAAATGTATCAAAATTGTATCAAAATGTATCATTGTATCATTCTTTTTTCAAAAAATTAAAAACGTTTCATGTTTTCTTTTTTCTTGGAAGAATAAAAATAGCAAAGGGTATCAAAAATATAAGGGCAATCTTCGAAGTTATCTAAATGATAAAATTTCAAGGAAATTTGCTAAAACTCTTGACCTTTAACTTTGAGTAGCAACAATTGTATACGAATTTCAATACTCTTGGCTTTCTGCCCTTTAGAATTGTTGGCAACATTCATTCAATAGCAAAGTTTTAAGTTAATTTTCAGTAGATCATTTGTTGAAGCATCCTGGAAACCATTTTGCTGGGTGACTCTAAATTAACATCTTTGTCAACTTTTCGCAACTCCTATAGTTGTATGGGTGTTTGCAAAACTTCCTCTTGATTATCCTGCTAATAAACAAGTCCATCGAGCAATTTCGTTCATTTAGAGCGCACCCAAATTGATTTGATATCTGTCCACAAGTGAACGACAGGCTGGCAATATCTGCAGCGATGACGGTGCAGCCGAGGGTAGTAAGTATATAAGTATTGAACAACAAAGACCCCAAGCCAACCAGCCAAACTATAGAACGAGTGCAGCACCAAACTCCTGGGTGTCACGTACGCCATCCGTACAAGAAGAGGGCACGAGCAAGAGGCAACGAATCCACAGAACGCTGGCTGGCTGGCATTGCAGGGGTGAGAGGGATGCCGATGGCAGAGAAGCAATTTTCCCCAAAATATCATGCCGAAACAGAAACCAAACCGAACCGAAGTGAACCAAAGTGAAGGAAACTTGCAAAGCGCACACAAATGTTCGCCAACAAATACAATCTCGATGGCTGGCGAGGACCGTAGATGATATTATACAACGTCAAGAGAGAGAATTCTACTTGTGAGATAAATAAGGGTGAGAGCATTGAGCGGACACCTACCCAACAAGATTGGGTTCGCCGCCGTCTCTTCTCTTCGCACGCGTTGGCCCACCCTTCAAATCCACCATGGAAGTTCTGATATACAACCGTTGGCGTTGTAATTTTATTCGTTTCATATAATATTTTTTACTGGCGTGCTTCCCCCTTACATCACATATACATATTAGGTCTTCAGATGGTCGTGGATGGCTTTGATTTTCAATTTATATTTATGTTGAGAAATGCACCCTCCTTGTTATTGATGGTTTCGATAAGCAGCAAAGAAGCATATTTTTGATTGCAGCTGAAGTCAGGACTGGCATGCGATTATTTCCTATTCATTTCTGTCGATTTAAATTTAAAGAATTCGAGGCATCATATTACATGAGTGATAAAGATTTTTTGAATGGTTCAAGGATCAAGGTAAAAACTGTATCACGAAGAGGAAGGCTGTTTATTTGCTCGCTGTGTCTGTAAACGTGTATATGGATGGTATGCCCTCAAGTTCTTCACACAACATAAATCACCTTGCTTGTCCAGCTTGTCAGTGACCGAGTTCTTTTTCCGGTCTAGACGACCTCGCCTCTGGGATCCGAAATGCTTTCAACAGCATCACTGGCCACGAGACGCCCATGAATCTAATCTCACTTTTTAATGCTTTCGATTTGGAAATATTTATCAACGATTACAACACTTCTTAAGAGTTAACTGGGTATCGAAATTTACCATTCAATTGATTGATTTGCTTCTGGGAGGATGCAATCTGATAAAACAATGAAAATCATGATAAACTAATATTTCCCGAATATTATTGCCCAAACGGGCGATAAACCAAAAGGGGATGCTGAAATTGGTAGCGAAGCACTTCGATAATGGCTCCATAACTAAAGGAAGAGCTCTCCACACTCCAATCCAATGTTAGCCCACTCTTCATCCTCCTGTCTGGCTGTAGGTAACTGTACTCTGCTGGCACCAGCCAGCGAAGAGGTCGAGGCGAAAAAGAAGGTGATAGAAATACCTAATAGCACACACACAATACATTGCCATAAACGTGGGCCAACGCAGCAGAAGAAATGCACAATGGAAAATAAAATAGATGCTTGTTATAACATAACTAATGCCTAATGTATAGGACCGAGGCCAATATATATCGAGTGTTGTTGGTCTGCTCGTGCTTACGCGTCGAGGAAAGAAATTGGAGGAAAGGCATTTCCAATGTAGGGAAAATGGAGCGCTGCCTGACGAAGAAGCACCACCAACGAATGCAGCACAAGACCCGCTTTCCTCGTACCTATACGTAACGCGTATAAATGAAATGGAACAGAATAGAAATGTGGAAACGTGGCCGAAATGGCAGGAACACGAAAACACGTAAATATACGACGGGAAATACATAAAATACGAGGAAATATCTAATATTATACGTGCAAGCGAAACGAAAATATTGCGGCCAATAGGAAGAGGATGAAATTACGCTCGGTTGTATTTTTTGCGCTTCTTTGCTTGCTTGCCCTTCCATCCATCCATCCGTCCCAACCGACCGTCCTTCCATTTATTTTGCTTTTGTTTCTGGTTATGCTTTTATTCGTTGACAATTTATTGCGGGATTTTATTGAATTATTTTTCCACATCATCGTATAACCACACTCATTTTTATTGAATCGTATTTTCCTAGCAAATTTTATGCATTTGCGGAGAGCTTTATTAAAATTAACAACTACAAACTTTTAAAGTTGTGTTTTTAGTGTGTTCACAAACCACTCCACTAAAAGCATTTAAACCGCTTCCAGTTCCAAAATAATACAGAAAAGATTAAGTAATCCCGATCACTATGCCTAATTAAATTGACAACGATACCAATAGCATTTCTCGGCGGAATTTTATAAATCGCTATACGGCATTTGAAAGTACATTAAATTTGCAATAAAATCACGTTTGAATAATTCTTATAGGTCCTCCAGTTGTTCAGAAATAGTTATCAGAAAATAGACAATATTTAAAGAGGAAAACGAGTGTTAAAAATGATCATTTTAAGCCAAATTGACGACAATGCCAATAGAATTTCTAGATCCAATTTTGCAAATCTCTAAACGCCAATCAAAAATACATTAAATTATCTATAAAATAAGCTTTGAATTATTAGAATTGGACTTCCAGTTCCGTGATAATAGATAAAGGATTAAGTAAACTCAAGTACTATGTCTAATTAAATTGACGAC